>JAKXYG010001058.1:0-62500 GCA_025895645.1 Cardicola forsteri | reverse complement strand
GTTTTGTCGTGAAACAGTTTTACTTGGTAGATATTTAATGCAGTTAATTGTGGATTTGCATCTTGTACATTAATAATACTTTACAAGCAAAATGCAACACTATTTTATTATTTAAAAAAAAACAATAAACAGTTGATTCATTTTTTGTAATAAAAAAAACATTTATTATAAATTTAACGTAATTGTTTTTTGCTACTTATAAGTAGGCATCTAAATTTAACTTAAATTTTGTTCATGTTCTTTAATAGGCATGTAAAGATTTTATATAAAAACTGTCATACATGTTTTTTATAAGAAACACCTTTTACAACTATACAAATGGAATCAAACATTTGTTTATTAAGCATAAATTTAACAAATTAACACTAATTAATATAACAGTCGAGCACTGAAACTTTTTTTTGTAAAAAATTGTAATTAATTTTATTTAACTTTGTAATTAGATAACTTAACAGTTAAAAGATTAATTTTTTTTTAAATGAATTTTATTCATTGATTTATTTAGCTAAAAACATTTCTAGAAAAGTGAAATTTAGCAAAACTAAACACAAACCTGTATCTAGAGCCAATGACGATATTTTAACATAGGTCCATCATTAGTTTTGAGTCTGATACTCTACAGGGTCTAAAATTTTATTTATCTATTTCTATTATTTTAAATGTTTTATGTGAAACGCATCTTTCAGAAGTGGACATTTCAGCGAAACCAAACGTGAATCTACATTTAGCGCCGATGATGGGATTCGAACCCATGCCCACTCAGATCAAACCTGTTTCTTGCTTCTATTTATACAAGCAAACAGCTGTAGACTTTGTTCTATTTTAGTTGCCTACTGCCTAAATGTATTCTTTTTGCCTGCCTGCATCTAGGTAGAAGAACTAGAGCCTATACTTATCCAATCTTGATTTTAGTGCTCTGCCAACTCACTAAACATTGTAAACAAAATAATGATTGTCACTGCTTTTTTTGTCACTATTAAGTCTATTATTCTTAGGGTAATATAACAACAACGTGTTCTAAAGGTGGAAGTCCTTCTATCGGCATCAAATTTGACTATCCTTATCATCATCATCAAGGATAAACATTTCCCACCGATTATTAACGTCCAAAATAGTCCAAATTATCAAACATCCCGCAAGACATCAACTTTTCTAACGTGCACTTAATGAACGACACTTAGGCTATGCTGACTTTAAATGTTAATTGCATCCCGAATTAAATCCCTCCAATGATCTATATCAACTGGAAATGGCAAACAATCGAACTCCAAATTAAATAATTTATTTAAGCATAAATAAAATAACTGAGTTCGCGTGTTACAATTTCCATCCAACTTATTCGTTGACCACCGGCTATTCTTTTTCATTCGGGTAATGGATGGACATCCATAGCTATTCTAGCTAAATGAGTAGGTGATCCATGTACAGCATTCAAACAAAACAACAGTAACAAAAAATTAACAACAACAAAAGTTGGTGACAGAGACACCTCTTTATAAGTTCCACGTTCCTATAGCATCTCGAATCATTCCTTTCTACTGTTCACGGTTTTCGGAGGCGTGTGTAGGGATATGTCAGTCCAACAACTTTGCCATTATTTTTAAAATAAAGTACGGGTCAAAATTTCGTGAAGATCGTCTCGAACAGCATCCATTCAAGTACGTTTCTGACCACTTTTTCCTTCCTTCCAATCGGCATTTGGACAAGCCAAAGTTACGGAACGTGAGATTGGATCAGGAGTTTTACAAAAAACGTGTCCAAACAGTGCAATCTACGTTGTCGTAATACCAATGAAAGAAGATTGTGAAATTGCAGGTCATCACGAATTTAGGCGGTTACTGATCTTTTTCGTCCAATCCCTTGATACAGATGATGCAAAATGGGTATTGTGCCAATTATATCTGATCCATCTTGCCTCATATTTGTTGAGGTTTATAATTTCTGACCCTGTAAGTGTCCAACTTTCAGCTGCGTACAGAAGCACTGTACGAACCAATAAAGAGAAGATGTTTATTTTTGCCTTTGGATTAATGTTTATTCGTCTCCATAGTGGATTAGCTAGTTTCCCAAATGCAGTAGCAGCTAAACAAATTCGACGATTTACTTCATTAAGAAGATAAAAAATGAATTAAACTAGTCAATTCCAAGCCTGAATAAAAGAAGATGAGGGTTTGTGGCAAAAAAATTACACGAAGTATTTAGGTAACCATACTTCAACAAATAACTGTAAATTTGAATTTTAAGTCTACTTGAAAAAAGTCGGTTTTACATGACCAATAAAAGTAGTTGACCAAAATACAATTTTGATGTACGATACAGATATATATATATATATATATATATATATATATATATATATTCCTGAAATAGAATAGCCTTTGATATTTAATTAACGTAAAAATCCTTTTTGATGCATTTTTGACAAAGTTTGTTTAGTCAAACAGTCGAATTATTACTATTCCACTGATAAGAATATTGTACGAAAAACAGTATGAACGTGAATTAAAAATATTTTGTCCAAACACAGCATTGATATTTGACTTATGTACCAATAGTTTTTAATGCATTCGGTTTTGACGGTTTGTTTGTTTGTTTGAACTATATAAACACTGAACATTGAATTATTTATACTTGTAGCGCATTTTCTGCATGCATACTTCCTACATCAATAACCAATGACAGACTATTTATAATAATTAAGTACAATTTCTGCTTAGTACGACTGTTCTATTTTAAACGAATACTTTTAATACGTAGGTTGTACAATTATTTTTATGAATTATGTTTGTCTTTGTTACAATCTAATAAGTGTCAATTAACTCAACCAGCATTTCAGTAATAATTATACTGGGAGTTGTAGTTGTAGTTGTTTTACTGTAGCTTACTAAAACAGCATATTTTTGTTTTGGCTTTTTTCTAAACATTATTTAATTTTGGAAACCGGTTTTTTGGTTATAAAAAATACCTAACATTTTTATGAATTGAAAAAAATAAACCTTCAAATAGTTACACAAATTGTGAATAAGATAAATCGATATATTATGAATATGGGTCAGTTTAAATCAAAACCCTTTGCTATTTTGCGCACAACATCTATTTCGCATCCTCCGTATCAAGAGATTGGATGAAAAAGATCAGTAACTGCCCAAATTCGTGATGACCTACAATTTCACGATCTTCCTTCATTGGTATCGCGACAACGTAGATTGTGCTGGTTTGGACACGTTCTTTGTAAAAATCCTGATTCAATCTTACGTTCCGTAACTTTGACTTGTCCAAATGTCGATTGGAAGAAAAGTAAAGGTGATCAGAAACGTACTTGGATAGACGATTTTCACGCAATTTTGGCCGTCACTTTATCTTGGAAACAATGGTAAAATCGTTGAACTGACATATTCTTACACGCCTCCGAAAACCGTGAACAGTGAAAAGGAATGATTCGAGATGCTATAAAAACGTGGACCTAATAAAGAAGTGGCTTTACCACCAACATTCATTATTATTATTATTATTATTATTCGTGTGATTTTTTTACCGCAAATTTTTCTCCTCTTTCATTCGGGCTTGGGACTGACTTGTACAGTTCATTCCTTATCTTTACTTAGGTAAGTTTTGCATGTTTACTCACAACCCCTAAACCAAAACAGATAAAAAAAGTCGGTTTTTAAAAAAAATCATCTCTTACTTTTTTCTCACCACAAAAGCAAAACTAAAACCCCCAAAATAGCATCTAGACTAAGCCATTGAACCACGAGTGCACAACACATAGCATAGGTATTCAAATTGTTCATTCAAATGATCCAAATTCAATATAGAACTCGATCCTACCCCATCACCATGCGTGTCGGTCGCTTGCAAATGTTTAAGCCAATGATTGACCGCATGTTGGATATATTCAATCAACCCATCCAACTTCTGACCTGTTCCATCGACATCTATCAAAGCGGTACATTGTTTCAAATCGAACAAAACGACCGGCGATAGCGTAGTACTTGGATTGGCAAACGATTGACAAATAAAACATGTCATATAGACGAATGAATACAAGTCGAATCCGGTCGAATAGAGTTGCGTTTGGAGTTGCCCAATCTGACAACAGCCAACTTCGAGTTCATCCAAGCATGACCCAACAACAATGTCGAAACCGCTGGCAACATTGGCTGCGTTTTTTCGATCCACACTGAGCGAGTCAACGTGTCGAACGTGGCCGAGCAAATGTTTTTGGGCCAGTCGCAAGTGGCCCGACCATATTTCGATGGTGTCAATCGACTGAATCAATTTTGACCGTGTTTGCCAATACGATTGGAGTAGTTGGGGCAGTTGACTACAAAACGATTGAATTTGATGAAATGGATGAAGTGTTTGGGTTGGAAATTTGGACGGCGACAGTTGGTGTTGCATCGTCTGTTTGACTTGTATCAGCCGATGAACATCGGAATCCAGGCATTTGTGTAATATGTAGTTGGATGTTGAACGTACAAATTCGTTGAGTATAAGCCACATGGCATTGCACGAATTTGAACATAGACGAAATTGATTTTGCTTGACGTTGCGTACAATATAGACCACATGAACGTCATTATTTAGGGCTGTCTTTAGGCCCAAAGCACTTGACGAACCAGTGTGATCTGAAGGCCACAAGAGCGGTACAACTTGATTCAAAATGGATACGTTGATAGCATCGTGTTTCGTCATTTGGAATGTTAACGAATAAAGACAGGAGCCAATAAGTTTCTTTTTGATAGGATAACTTGGAACAAGACGAGATTCGAGAGCATCTAGAGGAAATTGCATCTGGGCTTCAACTGACTCTACTAATTGACGATTGGTTAGACTGGAGTAATAAAGAACAAACAGCACTCCCAAATCCAATGGTAGATCGACTCCACTGGAGGCATCCAAGTGATACTCAAAAGTACAAATCACAGATTGCTGAATTATTGATCGTTTAGAATGGGGTTTCAATAAATCGATAGCATTTGGAACAACAGTCAAGGGCATGCATGTGTACGCGACCAAATTTAGCGAATAATACGATGACAAAGTACATTCCTTGTCGAATTCAATGGATACACGAATTTTGGCTTCGTTGGAGGCACACCATTGACAGGATATGCGCGGTTTAATGTTTGTCTCAACAGAAAGTCGACATGTATCCAACTCGTGTTTTATTGATTTTTGTAATTTCAAATTCAAACATTGTGACATGTCATCAATTTGGTCACTTTGCAGTTTGTTCGTTTCATTTGGATTCAAATAGGAAATGAAATGTTTGCTATTGTCCGTTGGCACCGATCTTTTGGCACCATCGTTGCAATCTGTATGGGCTGGATCTGTACCCAAATAGATAAGTGACACCTTGGCTTGAGTTGAACTAAACAAAGCGATTAGACCGGGACTAAAACCTGTTCCAATGGAAGGCAAAGTAGAATCTTGAATGTTGTTGAAAGGTATGGCCAAACCAGATGGACAATAGGGCAGTAAAGCAGACCAAATAATTTCGATGCCCTAAAAAGTCGAAAATATATGTTGGCATTGACGTTCAAAACTAGGTTTACATTTTTGAAGTATGTAGTGACTACTATTGATTTTATTAAAAATAAGCTTAAATTATTAAACATTGATTATATTGTCGGAAATTTTTGACTATTGAAGTCTCTACAAGTTTTAAAAAGTCAATTTGTTTTTTGTTTAATAAAAAATATATTTAATATTAGTTCAGTAATTGAAAGTGTGGAATAAGTCAGTAGTAAAACTTATGACTTGCATAAATTAAAACGCAATCAAAATTGAATTTGGGATGCTAACAAACTTTAAATTGCTTTAAAGCGTTAAAATAAATATTTGGTTACAAGATTTTTAAATAATCTAAGATTAAAAACATCAAAGTATTCAAAACGTTCATTAATATTTTTTATTAGAATTGTATATCCATAAAAGCAAACGAACTAATTTTCCATCTGTAAATTAATTTCAGAAAATGGAAATCAACAAAAGGCTTTTGGGGATGTTACAGCTTCATATGTATTTAAACAGTAAAAGATTGTTTATATTGGACAACTAATAAAATAAAAGTGTTTATTTAAAAGAAAATGTATATAAAGATATGTAAATTAAACAATACCTAGTAAAGTAGTAATTAAAACCATTACCTACAATAATAATTATTTATATAAATAAACGCAAAAAAGAAATTACTTAACGTACAATATAAACTTTTAAATTAATAAAAAAAGGATCTATCACCAAGTGTTGTTATTGAGTAATATTATAACTAAAATAAACTAATAAATTTAAAATTATATATATATATCAAGAAATAACATACAGTATATTTAAAATCTAGTTCAATTTTGTACAATTATTATAGAATCTCTATATATTTACCTATTTACAGTAAACCCTGCTTACCACAAACGACAGTAAATAAAACTTGATTAAGCAAAACTTAACATTAAAAATATTATATAATTAGCTAGATATTAGATCATAGTAAGAAAAAAATACAAATTACTTTTGCTTAGTTGCATAATAATTATAATCAAAACCAATTTTTAATTTTTAAAAATTTTCAACAAATAAAAAGGTAAACGTACCCTAAAAATAAGCAGTTGTTTATCTTCGGTTACAACAATAAAACGGGGCTCCCAAGTGCACCCTTGTTTGTACATAGAACCAACTAAATCAGCTTTATCTTCGAAATTATAAATTGAACAACCATATGTACACATTCGATAAAATTTAGAACAAAACGTTTTTAAACCCAATAATATTCCGTTTTCGGAATATAAAAACAATTTGTTCCGACCTAATGCAATTAAGAAAGATGACGGAAAATGCTTTCCACACTTATCATCAATTTCAATTACATTAATATCAAATATACGATCATTTAACATAACAGACCAGTTTATGTTTAGGTTAAAATCACCACTTTTAAAATTGTTGACACTACTTGTCATATTTTTATAGCTAATAGAACACAGATTACGTGCAGACAAAACTGTAATAAATGAATCATTCGAAAACAAATATGCCACAGGTCCAGGAAAAATTATGTCACAAGCACGAAACTCAAATAAAATTCCACAAAAATTACAAATACAAAAAGTTCCATCCTTTTTTTGAACGCATATATTATTACCAAATTCAGAATTACTAATTTTACAAAGACACATATTAAAAGCATTATGTACACTTTGCTCATATGACAACTTAAGATTCCATAATTCTACACTAGTTTTAAATACATTATCCGATACTTGATTATCAAGTTGATAAAAGTCGTAAACGGAATAACCATCTGAATGTAAAAGAGCAATTTGTTTGAATACAGATTTCACCGGATTTAAATTACCACATAAAACACTTATAATTGGATAATTTAATTTATGTACAAGACAAAGATCATTTTCAAAATTAATTGCATTCGAATCAAAATTAACATTTTTAACTGGATTTTTAGGTAAATAAATTGATAAAATTCCAGAATTGTCACCAATAACTATATAATTTTGATAAAAAAAATCATTGTTTAATGAAAAAACGTTAAAACAAGATTTATAACAAAAACTATCACTTTGAACATTAACAGTCCATAAATCACACACTTTAAAAAGAGACATTCTAAAGTAAATGCTGCCAATACAGTTCTAAAAAAAAGTTAATTAATTTTAATAGTTTAATTTTATTCACACAACAAAAATTAAAATAAATACTAATGATACGAATATTGTTTTAAAAACTTAAAGATTATAGACGTTTGTAGTCATTCAGGGTCGTCCAGCGATAAATCCAAACGTACAGCATTACGTTTAAATAAATGCCATAATAATTTATTTAAATAATATATATTTTTAAATAATATATTTTAAAAATTAATTTTAAAAATAATGTTTAAAACTTAATTTTTTTAAATATATTTAAATAAACTTAAAACAGTTTATTTATGTGCATCTTAGTAACACGAGTCTGAGGGATGTTGAATGATTGTTTTATAGTCACTAAGTTAGTTGTTTATTTTAATTTAAATAAAATACAATTGCATTTTATTTAATGTTTATTTAATTTTTATTTGTAAATAAAACATTATTTTTTTCGGTATAATTAATATATTTTTACTTAGATTGTTTTTACATTATTATCAGATCAGTATATAAATTAAGATAATGTTAAAAAATTATTTATAATTTTATTTTTAAAACAAAATACAGATTGTTAATAATTTTAAAGACATATTACAAAATAATGTTGTAATTTTATTATAGTTTTTATTAATGTACAATTAATTCATTAAATTGTTACAATTAATTCATTATTATTATTATTATTATTATTATTATTATTATTATTATTATTATTAGTTGTTTTTGTATTACAAAGCATTAAACAATAAAAATCTTTATATAAATTATTTTGTTTTCCGAATTGTATATTTAATACCATTTAATATTTTTAATTATTATTATTTTATTTTTAATTAAATTTTTAGTTATTTTATTTTATTATTTATTATTTATTATTGTTGGTATCTTACTGTTAAAAACTTTGGAGTTAATTAGTTTTGATCCGATTACCCTATTCTTATACAACATATAAAATTATTTTGTAAAATTTTATTTTTCTATAATATATTTATATTAAATAATTTTTATGATCTACAAAACACTAAAAATAAAATATATTTATGTTAAAAAAAGTTATTAGTCAGTTTTAAGTTCCAGTTTTATATAAGGTTTTAGGAATAATAAATACTTACAAAAAATTAGTTTTCAAACAAATAGAGCATTTTAATTAAGTTGATTTTTTAATAAAAAGTTATTAAGTTTGTTTATATTAATTTTAATTTATTATCTTTATTAATAATAATAACAGAAATAAATACTAAGTTTTGTTTAAAAATGTACTACATGTTAATTTACTAAAAATGTTGCTTATAAGGCATTTAAACTTGCTTTCTAAATTAATTTAATTTTTTGTATTTATTAAAATATTAAGTAAAAAATAAATGCTTTTTATTAATACAATTGTTGTTGTTTTCATTTTATAAATTGTTTTCTTGCTGTGTTTACAAAAAATATAATTTCTGAACCTATGTTAATGTTTTCTTCAATATATTCTAAAAATAGTAATCATTATTATACTTTTTAATTTTAAAACATTGTTTATTTTAAGATATATATATATATATATATATATATATATATATATATATATATATATATATATATATATATATATATATATATATATATAAGAGAGAGAGAGAGAGTATATTATGCAGTTACATAAAAGAATGTATTTAAATTTAGGTTTTAAAAATCAGTTTATATTAGCATCTTTACTAAAACTTTATTTTAACACCAATATTTAATAATAAAATACGCAATGTATTTTAAAACAGTATTTTTATTATTTTAATGTAATTTACTAAACCACATTTGTTTATGCTTATTACTTTGAATGTTTTACAAAAAACATCTTTCAACGTGGGCCTGCATTTTAGTGTTTAAATATTTCTTAAATTATAGTTTGTGCAATTTGGAATAAACGCAAACTGGAGTAAAGTAATACAATAAATTAACGACTCTATAATACGTAGGTTTTTACTTAAAAAACAAAATGGGCATTACGGTTTGGTATCAACAAGATATTAAAAATTTCTAAAACCAAACCAAGTGTAGTTGCAATTTGTTTTATAAACTGTACATTTTTTTATTTAATTTTTAATTTTTAATCTGTTGGGTAAACTGCAAAACAAAAAAATGTTTTATTTTTTTAATAAACTACTACTTTAAGCTTACAAATTTTATTTTCTCAAAACAACAAATTTTAGGGTATTAACAACCTACTTTTGTTTTTTTCTTTCAATCAATCTTAATAATTAAACCTCATTATTGAACTAAAAACTTTAATGTATTGTTGTAAAATATTAAAAACAAAAACACTATATAAAAATATTTGCATATATATATATATATATATATATACAAACATTATATAAAGTCATGATTTAAACATTAATTACTACACAAAAGTACATACACACAACACAAACCAGAATCTATATAGTAAAAACATTATTTACTTGTTTGTTAGTAGTAATAATGTCCACTATTTCGGCACATTTGACAATTAGCAATAATCAAATTTACTATAAATAATGTATTTACATGGTTAGTTTTAACCACCTATATCTCAGTAATTATGACATTGACTTGACATCAAATGGATTGTGTAAAACTTGAAACGTATGCACTGTTAATAATTCTAAACAAAGATAAAAACAGATGTACAGTTGGTAACAAAATTGAATCTTATATTGACTTATTTTAATATTTAAAAATATTAGTAATATTAGTAACACTAATTAATATATATATATATATATATATAATATTATTTGCAATAAAACATTGTAATTATAATTTACAACATTATTTGTTGTATAATTTTGAGGATTTGAGTAATGCTTATAAAGTCTCAATTTCCAATAGTGGTGTTATTCCTGACTGTTTGTCCTCTACGTGGTGCATCCTGGACTAGGTGCTTATAGGCATGTAGAATAACAATAACAAGGTCCGAGTGCTCAACGGTATAACTGAGCTTCCGCTATGGCGGGTGAGTGTAAACATACACTCAGAATACTTAAAAGGTATCTAAAAGTATACGTATACCATATGTAGCCCTTGGGCTAAGAGAGATAACTCTGACAAAAATCAAGCGGTCTCGTCAATTTTTGCGAACAATGGAAACGTTACAAGGATGCCGTTTACCAGCCAAAAAACTTTGTTATTCTTCTA
This sequence comes from Cardicola forsteri, assembly GCA_025895645.1. Classification (NCBI taxonomy): domain Eukaryota; kingdom Metazoa; phylum Platyhelminthes; class Trematoda; order Strigeidida; family Aporocotylidae; genus Cardicola; species Cardicola forsteri. Next base: position 51,698 of record JAKXYG010001058.1, on the reverse strand, counting down.
CGTTTGTGTTACGCTTATCAAGCCATCAAAATCGATTGTTTATATGTTGTATAAATATGGGAAATAATAAAGAGGTGACCACGTCTTCAACCAAAATGAATGTTTGTTTGTTTATTCGATAACGTGGTTATTTTCATTATTTTTTTATTTGTACAACTTGTCAAACAGTTGACTCCGATAATATTATAAGCACAACAAACGTAGAAAAATATGAAGGTTTTGGGCTAATAGATTGTATTTTTGTGACGGCACAAATATTTACAAAAATTGTCAGGACCGCTTAATTTTTTGTCAGGGTTATCTCTTTTAGCCTGATTGCTACATAAGATATACATTTACTGTAAAATGGGGTGCTAATGATCCTGAGGATTTGAGTAATGCTTATAAAGTCTCAATTTCCAATAATAGTCAGGAGACTGTTCGTCCTTTACGTGGTGCATCCTGGACTAGGTGCACATATGCATCTAGACTAATAACAGCAGTAACAAAGTGCACAAGAAATTATATTACCTTCTTTTATTAAAACTTAAAAACAAACTCATGTAATTTGTTAAAAAACAAATATTATTAGTCAAAATATATTAATGTATAAAGAAAAAGTAACATTCACTTCTATTTATAACTTCTACCAGCCGTTTTAAAACTGATATTATCAAAGTAGTATTAAAATCGATTAAAATTTAATTTTTTATAACATAAATGATATATTTTTTATAAGCAATGCATTATTTTACAACTTGTTAATCTAGTCTTTAAAAAACTAAAACAAAATTAGCAATGTCTTAAATCTGGGTTGTAGATAATCAAATGTACAAAAGTCGGCTTTTGCTTAACAAGGTTTTTTCAATTTAATTAAATTAAAACCTATAGTAAATGGTAAGTTATATTTTAAAAAATAACTAAATATTCTTAAATATTAAAGTAAGTCAATATAGGATTCAGGTTTGTCACTATTTGTACAGTGCTCCTGGTTAACTAAAGCCAAGTGGATTTGTTACCTAAGTAAATCTGACAATTGTAATATTTTACCTTGGAAAACTCACGAATAAACATTTTTAAAGCAACAAAATTGTAAAAATTATACAAGTAAACAACTAAGACCTATAAAAACAAACATTGCAATGTTTTTTATAAGTTTTAAAAAAATACTAATACATTAGAGTTTGTAAAATGGATTTAAATAAATTATACCTTTTTAAATTAAAACCGTGCTCTTTATTAAGTTTACTCAATTTACACAACTTCTTTACAGGTAATATTTTTAATTCAACTTAACTAAATGCATTTTTGTCAATTATCTAAAAAACAATGGTTTTTTCCGGTATTTTCTATCCCATTTTAAACCAATCTTAAAACACTTAAATTGTTCTACATGACTTTTGTTTCATTAGAGTGTATCCAATCAAATTTAGGATTTTTATTGACTAATTTTGTTTGAAAATAAAATATGGGCGTAAACAGCATTTAATTGTTACTTATTATTGTTAAATCAAACTCGATGAGTGATAATAGCTCATAGTCCAGACATCCTACACGAATGAAAGCTTTCTTATTGATTTATTATTTTTTTATATGAAAATAATGCAAATGACAATATTGGCATAAAGCAATCTATAAAAATATTGGCAAATTGTACTTGTATGAAGTAAGCAGCTTTATAGAAACGTTTTAAATTACACCGTTTACTTAGGATTAACAAGTTTACATTGAAGTATCATTACTAATATATATTTAAATATAAAACAATGTAAGGTTTTCTAATAAATGTTTATCCTATTACTTTTTAATTTTTTTAAGAAAGACTGAGAAACAAATAAACATTTTGTAGTTACATGATTGATTTGTTGTACGTTTTAATTTTCTGCCATTACAACACAAACTTACAATTTGTTAAAACAGAGTTGCATGATGAAAACGTAACTATAATCAACATATATATGCCTGGGCGGTCTAGCGGTACAGTGCTCGACTCGAACCTGAATGACTATAGGTTTGATTCCCACTTCTAGCACGAAATAACCACCTAGATCCAAGTCCAGCACTGTACCGCTAGACCACTCCGGCACTATATATATGTTTATTACTTGAATGTTTTACAAGAAACATCTTTCAGCAGTGGACATTTTAGCGAAGCCGAACGTGAGCCCGCATTTTAGTGCCGGTGGTGAGATTTTAACTCATGCTCACCGAAGTCCAAATTCGAGTGCTAGTGTTGATAATAATAATCGTAATAACAATAATAGTAATAAATATAATAGTAGTAGTAATAATAATATTAATAATAATAATATTTATTTATTTTATTTTATGTTTATTACTTGAATGTTTTACAAGAAACATCTTTCAACAGTGGACATTTTAGCGAAGCCAAACGTGGGCCCGCATCTTAGTGCCGTTTGTGGGATTCGAACCCCCGATGCTCACCGAGGTTCAAATCAAGCGCTGTACCGCTAGACCACCCCGACATATATTATACATCATGTTTTGTTGCTCCCTTTGCTACTTTTATAACAAATTTTAAAAAAATACACGAGTACATTTTTATTGCTACAATTTATTACACTATTCATAATTACAAAACTTTTTTTGTCTTACAAAGCATGGAGCATCAAGATTGTTTAGTGTAATTATCTTTTAAATTTTTTGCATAAAAAATTGTGGTTGGTGATGTAGTCATTTTTTTAATATTTCTACATTCATACGGCATTCTAAAACGATCGACTTCGATGGTTTGATAAACAAAGCAAATGTAGGAAAATAATAACAATTCTTGAATAATAAACAGCATTCTTGTGGCGTTGCCACTGTTAGTAAAAATTGACAAAACCGCCTGATGTTTTGTCAGAATTATCTCTCTTACCCCCCCAAGGTATACATATCCCTTAAGATACCTGGATGTAAGTTTGAACCCATCATCCAAAACTGAAGCTTAGTTATGCCGCTGTACACTTGGTCTTTACTGTTGTTAGACTAGATACCTATAGACATTCACTCTAGAATAGACCATGTGAACGAGGAACAGTCAGGAATATTACCATCATGGGGGAATTGAGACTTTTTAAGCCTTATTCAAATTCTTAGAATCACTAATATCTATTTTTCAGCTTTTATTCAACCATGTCATTGGAATCATACTTGCACTTTCTTGTTGACATTGTCTACAATTGTGTCTGTTTTTTTTTAGCATTATTTATTTCTCAAAAGTCAGATTGCTAACTTTACGCTTAAATCTTCATCTTTTTAAAAAAAAAGTCTGTTAAGGGTTTCAACAAAACTTTACATTTACTAATTTGGTATAATAAATAGATAATTTTTATTATACACAATTTTAAATATTCATAACTGTAATATAATCTTATTTGCTATTCTACTCTCCGTTTAAATAAGAATTTTTGCACCAACTTTAGAATGCTACAATCACATAAATTCATATAACTAAGGTTACTACATTAGATCTTCAATTTTTGTTTATGTTCTACGTTACTATAGCTATCTTTGTTTATGTATTAATTATTAGAAATAATAAATGCCAATTAATAACTTATAAACAAACATGTCCATTATTACTTATGTAAATAAAATCTGATTATGTATTTGTTTAAATAATATACTATTCCATTCCTACATAATGTAAGTAAATTTTGATTCAACTTACATAATTGACATTTTTAAACCAAAATTTTGTTCTCAACAAAGGATAAATCAATAATTTGTTTTTATTTATTTCAAATTCAAACAAAATACCTTTTCTCAAATATTATTTATGCAATAATTACAGTTACACAAAATGTTTCCAAAACTTTTAGCAAGCATAACGTTTATTGACATTTTTGCGCCATTATAAATTAATACAACCATTTAACTGTTGTTTATTTTGCAAATAAAACAATAAACACAGTGTATTCTCTTTTTTCATCATATCAATGTACATTCTACGTTTCTACTACCCAGCACAACGATTTTCATTTCATTTCATTTCGGTTGGTGACGTGATCACCTTTTCATTATTTCCCATATTTATACGGTACATAAAACAATCGACTTCGATGGCTTGATAAGCGTAACACAAACGTAGAAGAATAACGAAGTTTTTTGACTGGTAGATGGCATCCTTGTGACGTCGTCACTGTTCGCAAAGATTCACAAGGTCATCTAATTTTTTGTCATGGTTATGTTTCTTAGACTAAAGGCTACATATGATGGACGTATACCTTTAGATACCTTTTAAGTATCCTGTGTATATGTTCGCACCCACTCGCTGTAGCGGAAGCCCAGTTATACCGCTGTGCACTCGGCCATTGCTGTTATTAATCTAGATGCCTTTTAGTACTTATCCTAGGATGCACCACGTGGAGGACGAACAGTCAGAAATATCACCATTCTTGGAAATTGAGACTTTATAAACATTACTCAAATCCTCAGGAGCATTAGCATTTGACAACAATTTTGATCAATTTATTATTATTACAAAACCTTTTTAATTTAAAAATAAGCATGGAGCAATAAGATAACAATTACAACAAAGTCCCATGATTCAAAACAAACATAAGACTACAAAATTTTTCCATCTATTCAAACATTTTGCCAAACCTTTTGTTTGATTCCCCATAAAACATTTATTTTAATTAGATTTTCCCAAATAGTTCTTAGCCAAGTTTTCTGTGGTCTACCCCAACCTTTCTCTTACCATTTTCAATCGTCCATTCCAAAGCCGTTCTTGATGATTTATTGGGTGGTAAACGTACAATTTGACAAAGTAATTTTCTTCGTCTAATTGTGATAACAAATAAAAATCAGTTCTTCTCATGATTTCATTATATAATAAATGTTATCGCGCCAGGTATTTTAAAAAATATTTCTAAGGTACCGACGATAGAAAACATCTACCATCTTATCAATCTTTTCCGTTTGCTTTCATATTTCACTCCTATATGTGACCGTAGGAATGATTACTGATGCGTACAAATGAAATGTTGTCTTCAGGCGGATGAAAGAACATGACCATATTGATTTGAGTATATAAAAGACTGACTGATCAATAAACAAATTAATGCAAAGTAACAGCTTTTACTATTTACTATCTTGTGTCTACTAAATAATGACAAATATGTCCAAAAGCATATGTCTATACCGCCTAAAAATATATTATCATATCTACTACTCATTAAACCATCCCATTATTGCAGTTACACACATCTTAAAAAAATGGGATTTACACATACCATGCAGATATTAGTATTTTGGTTTTAATTAGCAAATAGAGGTGACATTGTTATTTAAATTGTCTTCAATACGTATAATTAATGTCATAAATCATAAGTATGCGCCCATATCTCAACAAGCTGTAACCACAAAACACACCCAATCAAAAAGATATATTTTCAAGGTCATTGAAAGGTTTATACCAGTGAATGACTGATCAATATTTAAATTAAAATTGTAAGTGTATATTATCAGCCATTTTATAATGCAGAATTCCAAAAATTGTTACAGTTTTCATTTAATTTAAATTTAATGTTACTTAACAATATGACGCGCATTTTACATACCAGTACCAGTCACTCAAAACCAATTCACTTGTAAATTTCAACTTTTAGCAAATCATCTTTATTTTAAAGCCACAAATGGTACACAATGCAGATGAACCGCTATTTCAAAAAAAGCGCAAATTTGACAGTTCTTGGTCAGTGCCGTGGTATCACAACAACGATGGCGCACTTATTGAAGATGACTTCTTCCTCATTGGACCGTCGAATTACAAATTTTCGCCTTCAGTAGCCTATCCAAACCGTTTGCGACATCGTACTCGCAGTGCGTCGCCATTTTGCCACAAAATGGAACTGCACAATCAAGCAACTCAGACAAATCAAAGCAACATTCACAAATCAAAACAGCCTGTTCATAGATGCAAAAACAATATTATTGTCGATGAACCCCGTGTGAAATAGGACAACGTGCCTGAGCCAAACAAATCACATTGTCCAAAACAGACACTACAATCGGAAATACAACGTATTCGGCAAGATATTGAAAAAGAAAAAAATCGATTGAAACAGGGTATGGATAACGAAGCTACTTGTCAACCGCTAAAGTTCGAACAAGATCCACGTCGTTATGTGCCTGTGCGCAACGAGCTGAATTCTTATGTAGCCGACAAAACGGAAGGTAAGATACGCGAGGGCGTTAAATTTCAAAATTGTCTTCAACCGCGCATGTCCGAATATCAGAAGGCTTACAAAGGCCCGACAACCGAAGGCGGCAGAAAAGCGATCAAATTGATTCGATCACAAAGTCAGGATGCCCGAAACGGTCGGCGAGACTATGATTGGTCGCCACGACATTCTGTTGTCAAGCCTCATTACGAAACAGTTTATCAGTGTGAATACAAACCGTTTAAATATGTTCCTGTTGACAAATTCTACTCAACTTGTGTAAATTCAAACGCCAGTGTTCATATTATACCGTACGAACGGCAGCGACCCACATCGGCGTGCGGTCTACGCGATTTCCGTCCTGACGCAATTGTTTCGACGGGTCAATCCAATGCCTTGTCCCAACAGGACAGACCAAGTCACGTGTGCAAATCAGCTGGACGTGAATATTGCAAACGTCGCTACATGACCGAATACATGACCAAATATCAAAATTACTACAATCTGATTGGTCCATCTGTCGAACAGCCAAATTTGAAATACGATTGGTTAATGCATTTGGATCAATTGAGACAACAAGCTTTAGCCAATCGTAAACGAGATAGACAATCGCATTTTTCACGTGAACATTTGGTTCAGTTAGATTCAAATGTTGTAGATTATTGGGATCAATTCAGCCCCATTCCATCATCGTTGCCCATCGAACACATGTCAAATAATGCTGAAGTCGATCAAAATGCCTGTTTTCAATTCAAAACATGCACAGAACAACCAGTTGCCGGTAGGCCTACAAATTATTCGAAAAATGTATCATATTCAACAATTGCACAGCCACGTTTGACAAAATCTGTCAATACAAATCGTCTAGCTGGCATGTTGCCTATGGGAACTAATGATTCACCATACAATTATTCCACTTCAAAGTACGCATGTGATCCGCTAGATATTTCCAGCTTGGAAGACAACGATGTTGAATACAAAGCTCCTAACCAAACGTCGCCCATTGCTTCTAATTCGCCTCAATCATCACTAGGTAACAGTTTGAATTTGTCGCCCCGATCGATAAACTCGTTGGATTTGGAACATCGCAAATACAGTCACCAACTGGCTAATCAGACGTTGGAAAGAGCGAAGCACAATCACAGACGTTTGCTTTTCAATTGCTTTGATGCTAATAAATGCAACGCAGTTAGGAATCATCAGGCTACAAAAGAATATGAGCCATGTTTGTATACCGACAACCCGTACAAAGATCAGTCTCCGTATTTGGTTTCCAATATGTGTGCTTAATCAGGGATATTTTTATTGTTTTGCTAATCAAGTTTGAAATTTTTGAGAGTTTTTTCTTTCTTTTTTGATAAAACAATAGTCATGTTTAATAATAATAATAATAATAATAATAATAATAATAATAATAATATAATAATAATGACAATTGTGATAATTAAATGAAATAAAACTTTTTTGTTAATGTCTTTTATCCAGGCTTGGGACTGGCTAGATTGAATCATTTCTGATCCAATCTAGGCGGAGTTGGTAAATGGATACCTTGAGATAAATTTTAAGCGTCTTAGGTGTATACTACCACCCATTTACTGAACAGGAATCTAGTGAAATCCCAGTTATACCGCTGTGTACTTGATCCTTGTTGTTATTAGTCTAGATGCTTATGAGCACCTAGTCCAGGATACACCACGTGTCTTCGTTTAGCTTCTCTAAATATCGTCTTGCTAAAACGTATTTCCCATAAAAAATGCAAACAGTGAAAAGCAAATAGTGTAATGCTTTTTTTTGATTGAATGCATCATTTTGTAGGTTGGAAAAGCAGATAATGGCAACATGTCTGTGTTCTTGTCTGGATATTAGTAGGGTTGTCAAAATGCCTTCTAATATCCAATAGTTCGTTATTTCGAAAATAGCGAAGTTTGACTAATCTAAAATAAGATGATTATCAATTGGTCAGTAATAATATAAACGCCTAGTAAATCAAGAGATGCGAGTACACAAAGACGGGATACAACGTGTATATTTCAACGGAACTTGTATAAAAATCCAACCAAACATACATATCACCAGTTCACTCAAACAAAGTTATAACAACGATATTCGAACGTCTTCTGTGACAATATTAAATCATATTATCGGATTGTTACAATTAGCATTTAGATATAAAAACTAATCAATTAGTTTGCATTTTTTATCATATACGCATCCCTCTACCAAATTGTTATCATATTGCAAAAGTTCAATGCAATTAAAGATGTACACGTCATTTTTGTTTTCACTGATGTGTTGCACCCATGTCATTTATACAAATAAATAAAAGCAGCATTTGCGAATGGTGTAACGTTGCAGCGCTTGACGTGGGTTCAAATCCGACCACCAGCACTCAATACGAGTCCACGTTTGATCTTTCTAAAATGTCCACTGCTGAAAGGCATGCGTTTTCCGTCTCAAAACATTTAAAAGTAGTAAAAATTAAAAGAACGAGTTATTAACAAAAAGCACTTTATTAACAGGCAGAAGCAATTTCTAAAAAAACTGCAATAAAGCTATTATAGTGTCTTTTGTGGTAATGGGAGTTTGTACCGTGGTCCATCTACAATCATGAAAAACAATAACGATATTAAATCACTCCGCCTAGTTTGGATTAAAAATGATTTGATCTAACCAGTCCCAAGCCTGGATAAAGGAGGAGGGTTTGAGCGCGCAAGGTTAGCAACCTGGCCTTTGTAAAAAATGTATACTGCTACGGAAACAATCAAGAGGACGCTATTCCGGAAAACAAGGGCAAAGAAGTGATCGCACGTATCTGGATAACAAAGTTACACAGATGGCAGGGTTGAGTAAAAGCCGAAAGGAAGGTCAGTCTTGGATTTGCAGAATCTTTAATGCCATCGAGACTTTGTTATTGTTGTTGTTGTTGTTGTTTTGTTGTAATTGTTGTCTTATTGTTCCATGTTTATTTTTAAAGCAAAAGGGTTTTGTATATAATATAATAACAATTGGATTGTTACAAATAGTGATCAATGCGGTTTCTTATTTAACTTCAAAATGCTATTTTGTTGGGTAAAATATTTAAATAATAAAGTGTAAGTTCGAGAAGTTGCATATAATTTTATATATACATATACATTATTTTTACTGCTTTGAATGTTTTACAGGAAACACCTTTTGGCGGTAGACATTTTATCAAAGTCGAACATGGGCCCGCATTTAGTGGGCCAATGGTGGAATTCGAACCCTGATGCCCATTCAGGTCCAAGTTAAACGCTGTACTGCTAGACCGCAGATATTGCTTTGTCAAAAGCGTTGTACCTTTACATTTCATTGAACTAATGTACATTATAATGTAACTGTGCCTCATTCAAAGTAAAATAATTTAAAGTTTTTTTAACCACATGTTTGCCGTATTGGATTGCATTTGCAACAAATACTGCAAAAAACGTGATTATTTGACTAAAACTTTGCTATTAACTACATAACATACAAAAAAACGTGTTACTTTAATAATTGAATATACAATATTGTATAATAATTAAAATACAAGTATAATTTTATAGATATACACTGTAACTAATAACAAATTTACATGAAATAATAACTGGCTCATAATCTAATATTGAGTAAAATTACCAACATAAAATATAACGTTTAATATATTTAGAAATGCAAAACGTATTTAATGTTTAGGGTTACTAAATTATTTTTTGTATAATTTACTACAAAATATTATATAATAAATGTGATAGCTTTTGTTTGGAACTACTTGGCTTAAGTGTTTTGACATGCTTTTGGTCAAAATACTGTTATTGTTTTATGTAATCTAAATTTTAACAAAAAATTGCTTTGGACAAAGATTTTTTTGATTTAAATATGCTTATACATGTTTTGTTTTATTATACAAAAAAAAACAAAATGAATATCATTAATATTAGAACTATTAAGTAACAATTTTCAAAAATATAATTAGATTTTAAGTTCAGCCCGGGTTGTTTTAATTAATTACTATATAACTTTGTATATTTCATCTTCTTCCTATTATTTGTACCACTTTTTTCGTAATTTTATTATTATTATTATTATTATTATTATTATTATTATTATTTATTAATGATAAAAATGTATTTTTGTGCTGAAAGTATCTCTAGTGTGGTATTAAAGCTTAATGTAATAAATATTATATAATAAATATTATAAACAAAAAATTACTATTTACTAAGTATTGTTGTGGCTTACATTTCTAATTGAAAGTTAATCAAATTATTATTACTATTATTATTATTATTATCATTATTATTGTTATTAAGATTTTTTATTGCTACTATTATTATTACTTTTACTATTATTATTATTATTATTATTATTATAACAAAAGTTTAGTATTCTGCTAGAAGTAGCCTTAATACTTGTAACAATAATGTAAACAGTATATGTACCGTTATTAAATCAATAAATAACAGTATAAAGTACAGAAGCGAAAACTTCAATGTAGCTATTTACAAAACACAATTATAACATTATGACTCATAATAGGGATGAATATGGAAATATAGCAGGACAAGGCATGTTTTGGAAACAAATTGAATGAGTGGGTGTTGTGTTGCATGTCCTTACTAATTTATAGGCTGGTCAAGAAAACCATGTTTATATGTATTCTAGTTTCTTAATACTTGGAATCATAGATATGCATATTCCTGTTGGTAAAAGGTATGTAAATTTGTATTTTTCATAATAATGAATTAAAAAACAATATTTTAGACCACATACAATAGCTTTTTTGATTGAAATTTGGTGGAGTGTTGTTTAATATCTGTATCAAGTTAAACATTAGGAATGGAGACGAGAGATGTAGCTGAGATCTTGCACAAAGTCTGTTATGTTGGAAATACTTTAAATTAGTTTAATAAATTCTAGAGCGTCCCCCTTAAACAACGCTCAATATATTTGCCTAAATCACTTGGAAAATCTGCAAGGGTTATGTTTTGTTTTATTTATTTACTTATTTATTTCATGTTTGCTATTTTGAATTTTTTACAAGAAACGCATCGTTCAGCAGTGGACATTTTAGCGAAGCCGAACGTGGGCGCGCATTTTAGTGCCGGTGGTGAGATTTAAACTCATGCCCACCGAAGTCCAAATTCGAGCGCTGTACCGCTAAACCAACCCGACCTTTTCAAGTAGACTCAATATTTAAATGCTCTATGTAATTTTTAATTTATTTACATAACCTAGAAGTTACATACTACCCTAGAATTACTACATTCATATATAATTAAATCAAAATAAAGTTTATTACAATGGCATAAAAAATAGTACAAATAACCAGCAATGCTGGTGTATATATTTCTAATATAATATTAATTCTACATTTTGCTATCTGAATGTAATTATTCTAAGACATTATGTAACTTCCATGTTGTGAGAATTGAAAATACAATCACATTAAGTATTTAAGTAACTATGCTTTTATTAATAACTGTCAAGTTAAATTTAAAGTATTGCCGAATAATACGGACGTTAGGTTGAATATCAGGGTGAATTGAACATATACTAATATAACATAACATATATACTTCTAGATCGAAAAACGCAACTTTCAGCAGTGGACATTTTAGCGAAGCCGAACGTGGGCCCGCATTTTAGTGCCAGTGATAGGATTCGAACCCATGCCCACCGAGGTCCGAATTCGAGCGCTGTACCGATAGACCACCCCGACTGTAGGCAAAAAAAATTATTATTTTATTAATTCTTATTTTTATTACAATCTTTTATATTGTTGTAAATTTAAACAATGTTAACATAATTTGAACTTTGTTTTAACGTGCATTTTTATTTTGTATTGCGTGTTGATGTGACTGCGATTTTGTGAGTATTGTCACTTCTTGTTTTTTTTCCAGTTGGTAAACACCATTGGTATGTAAATTTGTATTATTTTGTCATAATAAATTACAGAATAATATTTTAGATTCACAAGATTTTTTTTATTGAAATTAGATGGGGGTGTTGATAAATATTCGTATAAAGTTAAATCAGTAGAAAATAGGACCGAGATATTGATAAGTGTTTACAGTTTGTTTGATGACAGATGCGTCAGACTAAGAAATCAAATCTAACAAAGAAATTTAAACTATTACTTAAGAATAAATACTATAAACATTGTATCATTGTAATAAGTAAAAAGAAAAATTGTTGAATTTTCATATTCTGTTTCCGAAAAAGTGGAAGTACAAAAAAAAGTTAAAAATTTGACTAAAAAACGTAAATTGTATAGGAAAAACTGTCGCTATTACTCTTTTGAACAAAACAAAATAAAATCAACTAAACGTGAAAAGGTTAAGTAAAAAAGAAATAGTTATAAAACTACATGTTAAATATGGAAAAAATAATTAATTCTTTAAAATATTTTGAAGTAACATGTCCCAATATTTTGAAAACAAAATCAAGCATAAAGGGAGTTCATGATATTAACGAATTTATTGAGTTGTTAAATTTGGAATATGGAATAAAAAATGTTTGACAGGTAGAGAAAAATTGAGATTATGCCAATTTATAAAAAGGAGGAAAACGTTTAACACCGTAAAAATAATAAAAAAATAAAGTTTACATTTTATGTGTAAAAGTTTTAATGAAAAATTGTTTTTGTGCACACAAAATGGGTTTTAATGTGTGAATGTAAACAGATTCAAGTGTTTTTAACATATTAACAGTTTGAGAAGTTATCAATACTTTAAAACAATCATTAAAGTTCATTTGAATTGGACTCTTTATCGATCCACTTGGGGAATATGTTTTTTGGCCCGTTCCGATAAGCAACGAATTGTCCGACCAATATATTTGTCACCGCAACTGCAAGTGAACTGGTAGATACGATGGGAGGGGGAGAACATTGCTTTAGTTGTTTTTACGTTGGGCAAAGGTAGACCTGTTGTGATACATAGCAATCTCAATTGCGTTAATGAGTATGTCCTTTTCATCGCACTTTTAAGCCTAATTTTAGTAGGTTTATTATATCATCTCCTTTAAAAGGCAGTTTTATAAAAACCAGCTTGTTTTCATTTACAACTTTTTCTTTAGTTGTGGAATGATTCACAATAAAGTGACGATTAGAAAAAACAATGTGATTTTGTGCTGGGGTGATGTACAAATAAAATGCTATTTTTGCTCTCCGAATAACAATAGTAAAAAAACACAGGAAAAAACAGACATCTTCATATTATTTTTATTACTTTTGAAAATTTATACAATTGGGTCCTAATACCGAAAGTGTGGAAAAGTATAATAAAACATTGTGTTTTAAAATAGTATGCAAAAATTGTACAATACGTATATTATAATAATAAACGTGACCAGTGTACAAAAAACTGACTTACATCTAGATTGAGTTTTTAGTCTATATTTGTTTATGTAATGGCAAAAAATGTTTCAAGTTGGAAGTGGTTACACGAGTTGATTAGACTAAAAACCTTGTAATAACTCGGTTCTCTGTATTGGGTTTTTTTAATTTAGGGTAAAAACCAGAAATGATTGTAAAATGGAAACATAAATAAGGAAAATAATAATAATGAAGAAATTTTCTACTACAGCAAATGTGATATATAAACAAGGACAATGTATCAACTTCTAAGAAATATAGGATAATAGATAAAGTTTATTATTGTTCTTTTTGAATGCTAATAAATTTAATGTATTGTATATAAGCTGTAAGCTGGAATTTGGTTCCATGCTGAAATGACTCTGTATGATAAGCGGCAACGTTTAAGCTTAAAATTAATTTTAGGCTTAAAACGTTTAAAGCAAACTGATGGGTGTCAATTTAAAACTTTTAGGCTAGTAAACTAATATAAAATTATTTCAAAATCTCCTCTTCTTTGAAGGAAATAAGTTTAAGTATTTTTTTAATTTGTATCCATATTATTTTTTTCTAAGAATAATTACCATTTTAATAGCTTTCCTCTATAAATTTTTTTAGAAGATTTATCACCTGCATAAGATAAGGATGCATAATCTATGTCCAGTATTCTAAATGGAGCCGAATAAAGTTGGAGTAAAGGATATGAAAACAATTTGTGTTAAGTACGGAAACGATTTTTTTAAAACTTTATTAAAGCAGAGCACCTGTTTGATGATATGACAGTGAGAAAATGGGACATAGAAAGTGTTTGAGAACGCCCTACCAAATGTGAGGTGCTGACATTTAGAGGAGTTTAATAAAAAGTTTATTTTGTATGGACTATTCCTGAATAGGATTTATACCCTCTTGAAGAATTACAGCATCATCATACTATATTTTTAAGTTATCTGCATAAAGAAGAGAAATTGACAGGAGAGAAGTCACTTAAATATACCAGAAAAAATAAAGAGCCCAATACCGAACCCTGTAGGACACCAAATGACATATTTAATAAATTTAAAAGACTCTCATTAACCTTGACTTGAAAATATCTGTCTAATAAAAAGTCCAGCTTAATAACGTTGAGGTAATCCAGATATAAACTTATTTATTAAGAGCAAATAAGGCACTCTGTCAAATGCCTTTGTGTTGTAAGGGTGTTTATCTTAAAGACTGAATCAAAGAATTCCTTAAAACTGTTCCAATTTTCTACATTCAAAAAGATTTTGTCTTTTTTTATCTTTAAGAGGTAATCTGTAGTGTAGGTTGAGTTTTTCTTCTAATATACTTAAATAGTATATTGTAATCCTTAACGGATTTAGATAGCAAGTTTGTAAGAAATTTCTGTTTTATGTGTTTAGTTGCAGATAAACGCTCATTTTTTAAATTTAAATAAGTGTAACAACAGGCAGGAAGTAAAGTTGTTTTCAGTAATTGAAAGAATTCTTCCTTTTTAATTTGATAAATAAACTTGGAACTTTTATGCTGGTTTTGGTAAATTTCTTAAATGGAACATATAACTCGATCCCCTCATGAGTAACACCTAAAAATACTTCTTACATGTGACCCTTAAGACAGGTCTGCCAATCAGTATTTTGATAATAGTAGCAGAGTTTTTCAAAATTTGTTTAACCTAAAACACTTAAAACACAGCATACTTACTTTCACAGTTTTACCACACTTTATTTTACCATATATATATATATATATATATATATATATATATTTCTTTAAAAAGAATGATACTAATTATGAAAACAATGCAACACACAAGTGAGTAACACCAACAAATTACACAGATACACAAATAACAAAAGAAATACAAATTTATTTTGTTTAGTTGTTTATGTAATAGCAAAAAACGTTAAGGTAGGACTATTATAAAATATATTATTTTCCTATTATATTGTTTTGTACAAAAAACGATAATGTGAATAATTTTAAACAGTGGAGAAAAAAGTTAGAAAATTCAAATTTTATAATCAACAAAAAATAGTTTAACTGTACAGAACTTGTTAATAAAATCAAGATAGAAAACAATGAATTGTTGAAGATAAAAAAGGTTTTAATATTTGGGCTCATTACTGATAGAAAATAAAGATTTAGAAGCAAAAATAACCAAAAAACACAGACAGTGACACAACTAAAGAAAATTTACAGGAGTACTGTGTAATATAAAATTAACAGCAAGGACAAAGAGCAAGAGATTGAAGACCTCAGTGAAACCTGCCATAATTGATGGCTTTAAAATTACACATATGTTTATATATATATACATGTATGCATTAAATGTACACTAGCAAAATAATATTTTTAATAATAGTAATATTACTAGTGACAATATTAGTAATATATATATAAACAAATTTAGGTTAAACTTATATTTGTCAATTTATTTCGTTATTTATTATTTAGAAATGTTAATGGATAAATTTTGATTTATTGTAAAAACATGAATCATTAAGTATTTTGTAATAATTAAAATTTATGATGGTTGATGTGCGAAAATGGAAGCACTGTGATACTTTGTAGCATACTGCTCTAGTTACTTATCTTAGATATTTAACTCTTACATACCAAAAATAATCTTTTAGCTTTACACATCAAGTAACATTATTTGCAAAAATAGTTTTTAATTATAATATACAACAACATCTATTCTTGCAATAAAGCACAATACTACAATTTACTAAAACTTAAATCAAAAGCACATAAGTCGTTAAAAAATATATGAATATATAAAGAAAAAGTTACAAACTGTATAATGTCAACAATTTAAAAAGCATTTATTGTTTTTTATAACTTTTGCCAGTCATTTCAAATCTCAGTTCATCAAGGTACCAATAAAATTTTTTTGAACTCGATTTTTCATAAAATAAACAATATTCTCTATAAGTAATACGTTATTTTACAACTTGTTAACCTACTCTATATAGCTCTATATAGCTTTTATTTACAAAACAAGTTTTATAAAATGCAAAAAAATTTATTATTTTTAAAATGTTAAATAATGTATACTAAAGACAAAAATAAAACTTTTTATATAAATATGCATATGGATCGTTCCCTATTATATATCAAAACATAAATACCATTACTAAATGTATTAAAGTTAAAAATAGCCGATATAATTATACATCACAGAAACAATAAAATAAACGGACAAATACAAAATTATACAAAGTTACACAAACCAGATTATATTCCACAGGCACGCTAATAAAATATTTGTTAAATAATAGTAACATTACAACTAGCCTTCCCTAAAGAGTGACTATAAGGAAGTCTTTAATATATAAATATAATAGCATTAAACACAAAAGGGAATAACAGTAATAATTTTGACTTATTTAAGACAAAATTCTGCAAGGTGAGATAGCCAATGTGCTTGCCTTCTACTGCGGGTTATGCGTTTAAGCAAGTCGGCATATGTTGGACGGAGGATCGAATTGAGCGGAGGGTTGTGTTGACCATTTGATACATTATCCCTGTTCGAAAAAACTGTAATGTTAAGAAATGCGTACGATGGCAAAGGTGGGGGGTCATCGTTTAGAAAAACCGGTTTTAATCGGTCGATGCTGACTTTATCGTGTTTACCAAAACGGAGAATTGTAATGTGTTTTTTGCTTCGTTTGATAATCTTTTCTGAAAATAAACATGCTCACCGATATTCTGAAGACCAACATTTGAAGGTTTGGTAACCAAATGCTGCTCATCATCTGCCTTTAAAAATGTATACTTTGGCATTTTGCTAAGCGTTAATGATACAGTGGTTTTAGCATCGGACATCAAGAGATCGGTTATTATTAATATTTGCCAAAACTGTACACCAATTTAAGCAGAACTGTATTTCAAACCCCAATGGTCTAGTAGTATATTGAACTGTAATTCCAACAATTAATAAATATTGACTTCGGGCAATATAACTGGTTAATTTAAATACATCGTCGGTTATTGATCTTCTAGACGTTCTCTCTCTAACAGTTTAAGGATTTGTTGATGCTCTAAGATATTTGTCTTCTCTAAGAGTGTTTGTTTTAGGGTCTCGTGTAACGTTATTTTTAGACAATTGATGAGAAGTTCAAGGACGGTTTGTGCTATTTGACTAGGCAAATGCCCCGCAATAGTCGTAAATTTATCTTTCTGTGATTTAATACTGTATCTAAAAAATATATATTTTACTTGTACAAACCAGAGTATAGAGTGGTCTGTATTGAATAGTGACATATTAATATAAACTGGTAATTGTGATCACAGATTAACCAAATTGCTTCCCGGGTTCATATTATTTCTATATTTGTTAATGTGATTAATCAATACCAAAGAAAAAATAATAATAATAATAACATAAAAATAACAATAATAGCGTGTTCAGTGTCGTGCTTACCAATTCAAAAATGTTTTAATGTTTAAATCTCAATTTAATATAAAAACGTGAATCATTAAGTATTTTGTAATAATTATATCAAAACATAAAAACCAATACTAAATGTATTAAAATTAAAAATAACCGATATAATTATACGCCACAGAAACAATGAAATAAACGGACGAATAGAAAAATATTTGAAGGTACATAAACCAAATTATATTTTACAGTCACACCAATAAATAATATCGCACTTTTTAATGCAGTAAAACTATATATATATATATATATACATATATATATATATATATATATATATAATGTTAACAAAAATTGTGAATTGTAAATATTAAAATATAAGCTTGTTAAAATAAGATTTACAAAATATTTTAATCAGTAAAATATTTGTTAAATAACAGTAACGTTACAATTATAAAGAATGTTTAATATATAAAATATTATATTAAATAAATACTTAAATAATGTAAATTTACAATTTTTATGTAAATGTATTATATATATATATATTATTTAAAATAATTTAATTTTAATTATTTTAATTTAAAAAATATTTTAAAAATAAAAATAATATTTTATTATATTATTTTATAAAACGTATTTGTTTAAATTATTCAATTGTGTAGTTAATTATCAAATTGCTTTATTTAATTGCTGAGTTAGTTACCGCTGTGGGCAATTTTTATTAGTTACACTAATTGTGAATATAAAAATGGAAGATTTACAAAATATTTTTTTAAAATTTTGTGATTCGGTTAAAAAAGGATCAACAACAGCTACAGATAAAACAATTAAAAAAATTTGTACTGATTGCAAAATTTACACACAACAATTCAATGCCAATATAGTAGATATTCAATTTAGAAAACATGTTGGCAACAATAAAAAAGATGTTAATTTTGAGGAGTTTCAAGCTTTTATTAATGGCGCATTGTCTGCAGAGTATTCAAAAATGAAAAAGATTTCACAAGAAGCTGCAGCAAATGAAATTAGAAGTAAAATTATTAAATCTGCACCACAATCACATGGTGCTACAGTTTCAAGCAAAGATGATGCTACTGCAAGATTAACAGATGTTTCAAAATATACTGGTGCTCATAAAGAACGTTTTGATGCAGAAACTGGTAAAGGAAAAGGCATAGAAGGTCGTGAGTATTTTAGTTGATGAAAAGGCAGCTAGTGGATATGTTGGTGGATACAAAGACAAAGACACTTATGATCAAAAAATTAATAACTAACAAAACAATTTTTTAATGCACAATTGTTTTTAATATTAAAAATAAATAAATAAACTTTTCGTTTTATGTTTAATTTTTTCATGTTTAAAATATTTTTCTCTAAATAAAAATTATTTTATTTTATAATTTTTTTTAAATATTTAGCGAATTGACTTCAGATTGTAGGCTGTGTAGCTTTGTTTTACTAAACGCGAGATAGGGGCGGTTTGTATGTAACAAGCAGCGTTGCTTGTCGTATAAGGTTGCGTTTATTGTAAGGACCTAGTCGTAGTCTCCTTCCCAAATACCTTACGTTTGTATTAATTACTTAAAGTAATAAATAAAAACGCAAAAACGTAATTGAGAAACGTATATTGCCAAATTACAGTCGAATCGTGGAAAACCCAAGATGGAAACCGAAATGGAACGGATTGATAGCAGGAAGCGGAAGTTGTCAATGGCGTGGGAACGGTTGTTTTTATAGCCGTTTCCACTGGTATGTACCATTGATACATTCAAACAAAATTGTCAATATTTATAGAAAATAAATTGCCAAAAATTAAATGTTAATTTTTAATAATAGAAAATAATATTGTTTATTATTTTGGACTTCGAATTATCTTCGTCGATTTTCACCGCTACAAACACAATTACAATACTAATTAAAACACTTAAATAAACGTTTTTATAATAACATTTTAATATTTTTTATGTTATTATTATTATAAAACCTTTTTAATCTAAGAAATATGGAACAACAAAATAATAGTAACAGCGAAAACAACAACAAAGCTTTAAAATATAAAAACAAAAGACACCAAAATAATTTTATGTGTTTAAACATTTTGTTAAAAATTTTAATCTAATGAGACATTTAATTTAATTAAATTTTCTCAAATGAGTCTTAGCCAAATGTTTTGTGATCTACCAACCTTTCTTTTTCTATTTTCAATTGTTCATTCCAAAACAGTTTTTACTGGTTTTTTAGGAAATAAACGTGCAATGTTACTAAATAATGTTTTTTGTTTAACAGTAATAATGTCATATAATAAAAAAAGTCAGTTTATCTTATAAGCTCATTGTCTAAAATGTGATTTTTAAAATACTTCTTACTTACACCGGAAATAAAAAAAATAACCGTTTTGTTAATTTTGTTTGTTTGTTTCTACGCTTTATTTTTATATATTGTTATAAAAATAATTAATAATGCTCACAAACAAATTTTTGTCTTCAGACAGATAGAAAAACATAGTTATATTGATTTAAGTTTATAAAAAACTGACCTTGTTTTTTCAAATTTGGATTTAACATTAATTTTTGGTTTTATCATCTCTACCAACGATGGTTTTCAAATATGTAAAAAAATTAACTAATTTAATTTTTTGTTTACTAATTATTTAACTTTGTGCACAACACTTTTGTTTTGCAATACAGCGTTCAACTTGGACCTGGGTAAGTATAGCTTCAAATGCCACTATTGGCACTAAATGCGGACCCATTTTTAAATTTACTAGAATATCTACTATTGAAAAATGTTTTTACAAAACATTTAAAGTAATAATAAATAAATAAACAATAAATAAACAGTTAATCTGTAAATTAACACAAAGATTTTTGTTACTACAGGTTTTGGATGTTTATGTAAACCATTATAAAACAAAATTAATATTTCTATTAAAACCAAGATTAAAATATTTAAACGTTTATTACGTTTTATTTTACTTTATGCTTGCAAAATTTAAACTTTTACCCAAGTGGATATATACCCTGAGCAATAATAATCGGTAGGGAATTTATTCCTCCTAATAATAATAATAATAATAACTATTACCATTTATGTTATTACCACAGCCATGTGGTTCGGTATTTAAAAAGTATTAATTTCTATTTTTGTTTAATTTTACATTAAAATTCCCAACCAATATTGTTATACCTCTTTTAAAAACACGATTTAACAAATTGTGTAATTGCTTGTAAAATACATTTATTTAAATTTCCTCAGTTGTTTCAGTAAGGTAATACACTTACACAAATGTTACTTATAAAAATCTGGTGTTGATTCTGGCCAAAATAATACAATCGCTTACAGGAGTCTAACTAATCATAGCCTTAGAAACCTTTTTATTTAGAAATTAAAATTAATGTATTTCTACTTGTATAATGCCCTTGATCGTTTTTATCGCATTTTGCAAATAACCAAAATATTTCAATTGTACCTAATTATTTGTTAAAAAAGTTTTTCTAACTATCTACTATAAAAAAGTGTGTGTATATTTTATCTTTCTACACTGATCATATATATATATATATATATATATATATATATGCCGGGGTGGTTTAGCGGTACACCGCTCAAATTTGGACCTCGGTAAGCATAGGTTCGAATCCCACTACCGACACTAAAATGCGGGCCTACGTTTGGCTTCGCTAAAATGTCCACTGCTGAAAGATGCTTTTCGTAAAACATTCAAAGTAATAAAAACAATTAAAAAAACATAAACAATGTATATATATATATATGTGTGTGTGTGTGTGTGTTACTAATATAAAGTTTATAATAATTTAATGGACTTGTTAATTATTATTTTTTATCTATACAATTTATTGTAATTTTCTAAATAACATTTTTGGTTTTTTTAGCATTACAAAAAAAGTTTAGTGCTTAAATGTTGTAACTTTCTCATTTTATAAATAACGACACCTAAAACAAATTGTTGTGTAACTGGCGCAAATATTTTATTTAAACAATAAACCCCATAATTATTACTTATTTTGTTTAAATAAACATTTAACAAAATTAAACAAATACCTGCATTCAGCGTCATTAGTAAAATTCAAACTAAATGTTTATTTAGCTACAAGTCTAAAATCTTAGTTATTTTGCTAATCCGATAAATTTTAAATAATGTTTGTTTACAAAACCTTTTATTAAAAACACTAAAATATGATTAAAAACTATTCTAATACATATTTTATTTTATATGTAGTGTTTGAAATTTAAAAATTGACATTATATATATGTGTGCCGGGACGGTTCGGCAGTATAGCGCTTGACTCAGTTCTTATTATTGGCATTAAATGCGGGCTTACGTTTGGTTTTACTTAAATATCCATTGCTAGTAGATGTTTCTCGTAAAGCATTCAAAGTAGTAAAAATAAAAATTTCAAAAATTAAATTAAATTTTACATTTAACAATTTTTTATTATTGATAAAAACAAATTTATTTATTTATTTATTTATTTTAATTGTGCATTATTTTTTTAATTTGTTGTTTATGTACTTTACAAATAGAAGTTTAATCGCGCTTGTGTTATTTTGTAACTTTGATTTAACTGTACGCATTTGTTAAACGTTTAAAACCAATGTACCAGTTTTACTTCCGTTTTAGTTTAGAACACACTATGTATATATTTAATTACTTTATTTTTTATTTATTTTTGCTACTTTGAATGTTTTAAAAGAAACATTTTTTAAGTGTGGACATTTTAGCTAAGCTAAACATGGGCCCGCATTTAGTGGGTCGGTGGTGGGATTCAAAATCATACTCATTTAGGTCCAAATCAAGTGCTGTGCCGCTAGACCACCCCTGTACAGATTAAGAACTAGTAAGTATTGTTATTTAAATTAGAAATTATGTTAAATATAATTATTTCCTTGACAAGTATAATAAAAAACAATTTCTTAAATTATTATTATTGGTAGTAGTAGTAGTAGTAGTAGTAGTAGTAGTAGTAGTAGTAGTACAAGGTTTAATACCTTATTAAACGTTCATTAAACGTATATATATATATATATATATATATATATATATAACATAAATATTGTTAAACTGTATAATTTGTTTTATTTAATTTTAGATTTTACTTTGTTAAAATTTAAACATTTTTAATTTAATATTATTTTATTAATGATATTACTTGTTTAATCAATGTTAAAAAATTATGCGGCTATTATTTTTTACAAATTGTTTCTTTACTACTGAACAATTTTTAATAATTTATTTATTAACTGACATTATACTTTATTTAATTCATTTAATTAATTTAAAGTATACTTTAATAAAAATATCATAACCGTAAATCAATAAAAAATATCAACTGATTAATTTTTAACAACTATATGTTTTGTGTATTTTAGTCAGCATTAATTTTATATTATTACACCAATTTGTACTATAATT
The DNA here is from genome assembly GCA_025895645.1 of Cardicola forsteri. Lineage (NCBI taxonomy): Eukaryota > Metazoa > Platyhelminthes > Trematoda > Strigeidida > Aporocotylidae > Cardicola > Cardicola forsteri. The sequence continues at coordinate 28,368 of JAKXYG010001058.1, read as the reverse complement.
AAACAAAGTACTTATTTTTGTTAAATTAGGTATTATTATTGTTTTATACAAAACCCCTTTTGCTTTAAAAATAAGCATGAGGCAATAAGACAATAATTATAGCAAAAAACAACAGCAACAGAATTTTATAATTCAAGACGAACGTGAGACAAATTTTTTCCATGTATTCAAACATTTTGCCAAATGCTTTGTTTGATTTACCATGAAACATTTATTTTAATTAAATCTTCTTCAAATAGGTTTTAATCAAGTTTTCTGTTGTTTATCCCAACCTCTCCTTTACCATCATCAATTGTCGATTCCAAAACCGTTTTTGCTGGTCTTTTGGGCAGTAAACGTAGAATTTGACCAAGTAATTATTTTCGTCTGATTGAAATGATTTTATGTAGCAAACAAGAATTACAATCTTATTATTTGAAATGTGATTGAGCTAGGTAACCTTTAAAATACTTCTAAAACACCGGCGATAAAAAATATCTGCAATCTTTTCAATAATATATAGAAAAAAAACATGAAAGCGAACAGGTATAGTATAATTAATTATTTATTTAGATACTTTAAAAGTGTTAAATGTAGCTCATTACCGACAGACATGCATTTTATTCAAAACCATAATATTTTTTACATTTTGGCTAGTTTAACCATTAACTGCTGAAAGATGTTTTCCGTAAAACATTCAAAGTAGCAAACATACATAATAATAATAATAATAATAATAATAATAATAATAATAATATATTTATTTCAATTCAGTTTAAATCCGAATCGTGAAGCGTTTGAAAACTTTATAAAAAACTTAATTTGGTAGAAAAAAATCACTTTAACGGTTTTTGACCTTATTTAAATTAGATAAAACAGAAAATAATTCTATTAATAAAAAGTTAAAATTTTATAAAACCCCAAAAACGTATATATATATATATATATATATATTATTTTATTTATTTTTATCTTATGTTTATTACTTTGAATGTTTTATGAGAAACATCTTTCAACAGTGGACATTTTAGCGAAGCCAAACGTGGGCCCGCATTTTAGTGGGCCAGTAATGGAATTTGAACCACCCAGGTCCAAGTCGAGCGCAGTACTGCTAGACCACCCGCGGCACATAATGACAAAAGATTGAGGCGGTATTCTACAAAAAAAATAGAGGCGGTTGGCATAGCAATACATCACTCAACTCGAATCTAGGTAGAAGGCATGAATTCGATTTTCTTCTTCGTTTTCCCTTCGTCACTAAATGCGGGCCCTTGTTTAATTGTGTTCGTTGCTTGAAAGATTATATTTAGCGTAGAACATTTAGGATGGTAACAATTTTAAAAAAACATGTAAAGCATTAGGAATTCTCTTCATAATTTCAAATAAAAACAATAGAAGACGTAAACTGCGAGATGAATTCATTTCGCATATTCTCATCAGTCAGAGTGTTCATAACTGCTCAAACCTCTAACATGTTAAAAACACTCAAAATCTGTTTGCATCCATACATTAAAGCCCATTTTGTGTGCACAAAAACAATTTGTAACTTTATTAAATTTAGCTTGAACTTAACATAGGCATGTTGCGTATGTGTATGTCTGTGTAGTTATCAATATTAAGTTAATTACATCACATTACTTCCTATATTTTTATGTATATTTATACGGACTCTTTACATGTTTTCTAACTGAACAGAATATACGGTATGAATTTATTCCACTGTTTACATGTTCCATTATTTTATTTTTTTTTAATTGTTTTATATTTGACAAAATATTGAGCAACAAATCATTTTTTTCGATTACAAATTTTTGAGTAATCCAGTTGATGCATTTTTAAAACTTTTTGTAAATTGCGTTGCGTTTTATGCTACTTATTTAGCGACAATACAATAATTCTAAAAATAAAATTGTCAATCTTACAAATTGATCAGATTTACTATAAATAATAGATTTACAGGTCGAAGATCATCCACCCGTAGCTCAGTGGTTTAAGGCGCTGACCTGACACCAGATAGAGCGTGGGTTTAAGTTCATGTGTGTGTGTGTGTAAAACTTGAAAGGTATGCACTGTTAATAATTCCAAATAAGGATGAAACAGCTGTACAGTGCTCCTGGTTGACTTAAAAACCTAGCAAATTTATTATTCAAGTGAAGCTGACAATTCTAATATAACAATGCTAAAAATCTTACAAATTATTGGATTTCTTTTCAATGCTATTTTATTTTGTAACGTACTTACCTGTGCCAACAGTATAGTTTTAAAAAACCTTTTAGGTGCTTTTAACATATGATTGCATCTATTTATTGTACAAGAAGCCCACATATGCCACTATACTTTCAGTTTAGTTTACTACAAGGATATATGCAATTGAAATATATCACTGTCATTTATACTAAACAAAAACTAAAAAGTTTTTTCATTATTAACATTTTTAAATTTTGATTTTGATATATTTTTACTACATATAAACCCTAAAAAGTATTATTAGTATGATTATTTGTAAAATTTACAATATTATTAACTTGTTCCGAACCTTGACGCCATATACAAACGATACAACTTGACATTTTACTGTCAAATGAATATATTAGCTAAAACCTAATGATTTCACATTAAATAATACAATATAATTAATTAGAAAATATTATTTTAATCAAAATTTGTATAAATTACAAACTTTTAATTGTAAATTACTTTGTAATTTATTGCATTTTTAAAAATTAAAAAATTAAAATGATTTGATTTACATATATACAGTTTTGATATATTACTGTATGTTTGAGTGTGGGTTGTAATATATTTTTCAATAAAAGTTTTATCAAGTGTTCAATTTTTAAAATTAAACAAAAATAGAGCATGTACCTGATACAATTGTTGTCTATGGCAATTTAGTAAACATACATCGTTACCATGGCTTACGAAATAACAAACATTTTTATTCAACTAAAACCAATAATTACACAATATAGATAGCTATTTTTCTATACAATAGTCAGAATTATATTGTTAAGTAAAGTACAATGGTAACTTCCTCAATGTTTATCACTAATAATAGTTGAGAAAATGGTGAACTTTTATGAATTATTATTAAGGCTCGTACTCACACATGAGTCTTTCACATCTTGGTGTATCTTGTTATATTAGCGTACTGTAATGCATTTCCACAGTAATATCATGCCCCTCTATGTACATGAGAATGCACATGTACTTTTGAATATTCGTTAATTTTAAGAATTTATTTTATTTTATTTTTATATTTTTGCTTTTTGTTTGACCGATGTTACATACTACTAATTGTATTGTACCTATTTTTGTGTACTGAAAGCTACTTCTACTGAAATATCTAAACCGATAACCATAATAATCGTAATAATAATAAAAATAATAATATATGCATGGCAAAAAAATATATTGATGAAGTCAAAATGGAAAACCAAGAATTGTCGAGATTGACCAAGTCAAATATACCTTGACTCATTGCTTGAAAAGAATAGAGATTTAGATGCGGAAACAGAGTGTCGGGGTGGTCTAGCGGTACAGCGTTCGAATTCGGACCTCGGTAGACATGAGTTCGAATCCCATCGCCAACACTAAAATGCAGGCCCACGTTTGGCTTCGCTAATTGTCCGCTGCTAAAAGATGTTTCGCGTAAAATATTTAAAGTAGCAAACATTAGAAAAATAAAAAATGAATAGAAGACTACAGGATTACTGTGTAATAGAATGGACAATAAGTAAAAATTAAAAATCGTGGTAGACCAAAGAAGATGGTTGAATTGTGTGAAAGCCGATATGAAGGAAATAGGACCCTACAGACAAAACCAAATGGAGAATGCTGACCAAAAACAGTGACCCTTCATAAAAAAGGGAAAAGCTGTAAAGAAAGAAGAAGCAAGGACAATAAGCAAAAATTTTAAAAAAGCAATTTTTTTAAGACTACTGTAACACCTGCTATAATTTACGAATTGGAAACGTGAAGTATTAAAAACGTCCGAGGAAAAAAACTGAACTCAATAAAAAAATGAAGATACTTTGATGGTCGCTGGTATTGTCCAAATTGGACGGAATAGAAAATGACGCTATCACAAAAGAGCTCAAAATCATTGAAGCTAATAAAAATATTCAACATTCTTGTGTACGGAAAAAATAAAACTGCTTGACAAGGCAAATATTGACAATAAATTTTAACAACAATTTGTTTTAAATAATGTACTTTAAATATTATTTATTTTAACCTATTCTACCATTTTTCATTATTAAAAACAAACCTTTACAAATATAAAACAATAATTTCTTTGTACTACTTAAATCAATTTAGTAGTTTAATAGTATAATAAAAACTCTTTTGAGTAAATACTCATATTTTTCATAAATTTGAAAATTCAAACATAATAAAAAAATTAACCATGTTGTGGCATAAAACTACTAATTTTCCCTAGGTCGTCTGCTGGTCCATCGCTGAATTCGAACATAGATGCACATGAGTCAGGGGAATACCAACAGCACTAAATACAGACTCTATTTAGGCTTGGCTAAAATGTTGATTAACTGAAAAATGATGCTCGTAACAACCAAATAAAAATATAATAAAAAAAAGGAAAAACAATTAATTAACAGAAATGCATTCAATCCAGTTTTAGAAAAAAAGGATTAGAGCGAAAAATTGCGATTCCTGGATTTTAAAACAATTATATTTTTAAAAATCATAAGTGCAATTGTATAAAACAATTTTTAAAGCGAAATGGTTTTTTGAAAGAATATATATATATATATATATAAGACTTGCGACTTGGTTTTTGTCATAAACATATTGCTATAGAAATAATAAGAGGACGTGATTGTATTGAAGTGAAAGCAACATGATTCCAATAATTGAGCTTAGCAAAATCCGAATAAAATTTCAATATTCGATGTGCACGATCTTTAAAGCCAAAAATTTATTTACAATCATACGGACATATATATATATATATTGATATATATATATATATATATATATATATATATATATATAGAGAGAGAGAGAGAGAGAGAGAGAGAGAGAGATAAAGACTAGTAACGTACACGTAACCAAAATATCTTTTTTCATTTTTTAAACAAAATAAAAAAAAAATTGAAATAAATAAAAACCAATAAAAATGATTAATTAAATACATTTTTACACATATTAAATAAATGGATTAAGGAAAAAAATTATTTATTTATTTAATTTTTTCATTCCACAATATCTACATATTCATATATGTATGTATATATATAAATATATATATATAAGCTTGTATGTCTTAATGTACATTTTTTATTGTAAAAATTCAATCTACATACATATATGTATGTATAGATTGAATTGAGCAAAAAATTGAATTATTTAATAAATAAAAATATTTCCTCTACATACCAATTTCGACTATAGATTAAATAGATAGATATATTATTAATTTAATAAATATGTACAGTTTTACCATTATGTATACACACACACACACTATATATATATATATATAGTAAGGGGATTAGCCTTTCCATATGTTTGGTGTGCTATTTGCATGCTAATGAGATAGATAGTATAGTAATTGTAATATTAATCTTATTTCTGCTTAAACAATTATTATTTTCATTATTACTATTATTATTATTATTATTATTATTATTATTTATAAATACCAATGATTGTAAACTTTAAAAAATAATCAGGGTTTTTTTTCAATAATAAATAATATTTAATCGTTTATTTTTTATATTAAAATCCACAAGTACGTTTAGCATTACTTACACAAATAAACAAGTTTTTTTCGCTATAAAATGGAATTATATATATATATATAACTTATTCTTCACAAGGACACATGTATTTAATAACATATTGTTAGTGTGTTGACGTCAAAAAGATAATCCTCACCCCCAATCTACCCCACCCCTACTCCCAACCCGAAATGTCCCTTTTCTGCCATTTCTCTCATATTTTAGTTTTACCAAAGACAAAATGGGTTTGTTTGTGTAATTCGTCTTATTAATAAAAAAGATTTAATTATTTCATTATTTACAAAATAATAATTTTTATCACTAAAGAAGGGGCATATATATACATAAGCGTGTATACATACATTCATACATATATTATACATAAATTTCGAAAAGGATTAAATGCATGTTGATTGAATTTAATTTTTCCAAACACGTGTATTGATATGATTTATCTTGTCTTCGTGATTAGCTTCACACTGCTATATGTACAGAATACTTATTATTTTTTTGCGTTTGATTCTTATCAATTTACGATAAACAGTATTTCAACAAGTGGCGAAGCCAAATGACAGTCTGCATTTAGTGTCGACGGTGGAACTCGAGCGCTTTGCAGCCTCAGTACGTTACTTATTCAAAAGTATGCTTATTTATCTTTAACTGAAATGTACCCCCAATTTGACTTTAAATGATTGGGAACTATATTCAATGTAACCTATGGACAGAAAATGTTGTAAATTCTTATCAGTCACATGTTTTAGATATTAATTGTGTAGTATGAATACTTTTTTATCGTCCATCTTGTTTGATAATAACCTAGCCATAATTAGTGGTTATTTAATCTAATTTGACTATTATGGTTCTTAGAAATGTTATTAGTATTGTCACATTCACTTGAATAATAAATGTACTAGGTTTTTAAGTCAACCAGGAGCACTGTACAGCTGTTTCATCCTTATTTGGAATCATCAACAGCGCATACCTTTCAAGTTTTACACACACACACACACACACACACACACATGAACTTGAACCCACGCCCTATCTGGTGTCAGGTCAGCGCCTTAAACCCCTGAACTACGAGTGGATTACTTTGTACCTGTAAATTTATTATTTATAGTAAATCTGATCAATTCTAATTGCCCAACATCCTCAAATGCTGCTACGTTACTACCAGTTTAGCAAGTAAGGTAACCCTTTCACTAGGATTCTACCATATAGGACCTTGCATACTGCCAGGTTTAATAGCCTATATAGTACGGTTCGGTTGGTTTTTAGAAAAGTTACATTAATATTGTCAGATTCACTTAAATAATAAATTTACAATGGTTTATTATGGTTTTTCATTATTTCTATATTTGTACGGTATTGTCAAATGATCAATTCTAATAAGTCCACAAGCGTTGATAAACGGCATCCTGTTAATTCAGCAAAAAATTGCAAATAATATTTCCACTAACGCACCCTCAAGTTGGACAATAAATAATGGCATAATGATCTAAAATATGTAACTTTTTTTAGTGTTTTTTCTATTTAAAAATAATTCTATAAAATGATATAAAATATTTTTTGTAACTATGCTCAAATAAAAATAAAATAAAATTGAATACTGTTGCAAGAATTTTATGTATAAACACTTTTATTTTTTATTTATTCATTTTGGTAGGTGACGTGATTACCTCTTTACTATTTTCCACATTTATACGGCGTATAAAACGATCGACTTCGTAGAAGTATAACGAAGTTTCTTGGCTGGTAGACGACATTTTTGTGATATCACCACTACTAGCAAAAATTGACGAGACAGCCCAATTCTTTGTCAAAGTTATCTCCCTTATCCCAAGAGCTACATATAGTATACGTATACTTTAAGATACCTTGGATGTACGCTTGCATCAACTGACCGAGGCGGTAGGCCAGTTATACCGCTGTGCACTCGGACCCTGCTGTTATTAGTCTAGGTGCCTCGGGGTACCTAATCTGAAATGCACCACGTAGAGGACGAACAGTCAGGAATATCACTATCATTGGAAATTGAGACTTTATAAGCATTACTCAAATCTTCAGGATCATTAGCATGTAAGTAATAAAAGGACAATATGAAATAAATAATTTCTAATAAAATATTCAAGCAGGAAAGCAATAATAATAATTTAAAAATCGTTGTTTTGACTTTATCTAAGCACGCATTAAAAAGGAAAATTGCAACTTAACAAAAATGAACTCTTGTGTATTGAATGGAAGAACTCCTACTAAACTATTAATTTGATAAAATTTAAGTAAATCTATCATATTCATTAATACTACACGATATACTTATTTACACATTTGCCAAAAAACAACACATATATATATAATCACATGTATATAATCATTTTTTTAAAAATTGTCAAGAATTATCACAGAAACATAGCAAAAAGAATCAAATCAATTTTTTTCAAAAATGTTCACTTCTACTCAAATTAATCATCAGTAGTATTTGATGCCTAATCCAATGCTCATTTGCGATTGGACAAGATGCAATCAATACTAAACAAACTATTGCGTGATACATTCGATTGGTCATAATGACCATCGCCATTTTGAATATGGCCACAAAGTGTATGTGGCTCGGTTGCTTTAGACGGTAGAGCGTCTAACGTAATTGAACTGCCTTCGAAAGTATCCGCCTCATTCAAATTCAAGCCTCGTGGCGGCCAACAGTCGAAAATAAAATTACTTTCGTCCGACGAATCGTGTTGGATTTTACGTTTTGTCGTCTTATTTTCTGCCAAATGACCCAATTTCTTCTTAAGTTGCATGCGTTTTTGAATCATTTTAAGGCGGCGTTTTTCCAACCGATCTACTTCGCGTTTGATCAACTCGGTCGGGTTGATGGGGTCGCCAGAACAAGTAAGAAGTTTGGCGTTGTGCGATGGCCTACCTGGACCTGCCAAAAAAGATGCAAATTTTCGACTAATAAATTGGTTTAACAAGTTAGTTTCTTCAATTATTTATAAAACGTCAAAATAGAAACAAAGTATTTTTATAATGACAAAGAGTTATAACATTTTCATTTAATTAATTAAATAATTTATTTATCATTAATAATTAGTATTATTATTAATACTATTATCAGTACTGTTATTATTATTAATATTATTATTACTATTATTATTACTATTATTATTAATACTATTATTATTACCATTATTATTATTATTATTCATTATTACTATTATTTATTATTACTATTATTATAATTACCATTGTTGTTACCAGTTTAGATATTCCGGTAGAATTACACTTATTATTACCAAATAGAGGAAAAATATTTTATAATGCTCACATGAGTATAAAAAGTTAAAGATCGCAAACGATATAAAGTGATGCCATAATTGCATATATATATATATATATATATATATATATATATATATATATATATATATATATATATATCATATTCAATCTAAAGTTTTTAAATTAATCTAATAATACTTTTCAAATAGAAAAGTCAAATTTTAAAAAATGCCTAATCTATCATATATTCCTTCTACTTTGTTAGTTGTTATTAAAGTTTAAAACTTTTTATTTTTGGTTTTAATTTATGATAATTATTTTTTTGACAAAGTAAATACTCTACAACAATTTAAGAATTTATTAATCACAATTAATTAATTAATTAATTGATTTATTAATTAATTTTTCGTTAACAAAAAATATTTGAAGCATTTACATAATAATGTATATTCAAGTGTCCGATTAACACTAGTTATGAACAAAATTCATATGAAAAAATTAAGTCAACTAAGTAAAAAGATTATGAAGATATAATTTTAAACAGAATTAACATTATTATTATTATTATTACTAAAGTTAAATATTATGAGTGTTTACATAAACAAACAACCAAACACGTGAGCAGACAACATACCTTCATAATCAATTAATTTTTTTAAATTTCAACGAATAACTTGAAAAATATTATTTATTATGCAAAAAAATTAACAGTTTGTTTTATTAATTTATCTCTAAATATTTTTTACTTACTTAACTAACATATTTTAATTATTAATAATAAAGAGGATATAAAAAATATGATGAATTTGATTTAATTGATTTAAGTTGCATACATTATTATTATTATTATTATTATTGCTTGAATGCTTCACAAGAAACATATTTCAGCAAGCAGTTATTTTAGCAAAGCCTAACAAGGGTCCGCATTTAGTGCCGACAGTAACATGTCCAAGACGTAATAATGGTTTTATAACAAAAAATAATAAATTATTCCACGTAAAAACAAAATATTAAAAGAATAATTATTTTCCACAATTAGGCTAATCAACTTAGACAATTTTAAGTTGAAAACGGTGTTCTATTTATAGACGTGCGTTGTGCAAATTATGATCTATTTTTTGTAACTCGATATTTTAAACTTTATTTTTATAAATACTATAAAATTGAATAACTTGCCTTATGTAATTTAAATAAATTCAAACTAATAGTTATTTATGATAGAACTAAATTATTTAGCCATGAACCACAACATAATTAATACTTTGGAGCATTTTAGTGAGAGGATGAGAAATGAACCAATCTATCCATTCCCAAACCTGGATAAATGAAAATGGTTTGCGTTAGGAAGGACATTTGGCAATAAAATCTACGCCAAAACACGTCATAATGCTTTATATTGGTTCCATTAAACAAGAACAGATTCAGAGTTAATACAAACATTGATTTTATTCGATTGATGACAAAGCTTCTATCAATAATTTCTAGAATTAAACGATCAACTCCCAAGGCTCGATAAGCGCAACAAACGAAAAAGAATAACAACATTTCTTGGCTGATAAACAAGTACCTTTGTGACGACACCGGTTTTTGTAAGGATTACTTCTCTTAGCCAAACGGTGTCATATGGGATACGTATAACCTAATGTACATCTTTCAAATACCTTGGGTGTATGCATGCACCCCACTTGTCAAAACGGAAGCTCAGTTGTACTGGTGGGTTAGTCTAGGAGCTTGCATGCACTTAGTCGAGGATGCGCCATGTGGAGAAACGGTCATTGTTATCACCATTATTGGAAATTAAGACATTACTAGCATTGCTCAAATATTTACTAATATTAACATCCCATTTTATAAAGATATTATAATTTTGGAAATAAACTAGCAAAAATGCCACAACTGTATCAAGATTGCATTAAGTTTTAATGGGTTTGTAACTTTTAATAATTATTTCAAATAATTTGTTAAATAATAAATTATTTGACAAAAAATGAACTTCCCAATGCAGAATCAAATTTTACGCGTTAGGTTGAAAAACAATAATATAATTTATTTTTAAGTAAATAATTTAATGGATGCTTTCTGTTTCAAAAAGGCTTATGCTAGGATCTTTTGTATAAGTTATAAATGCAATTTATTGGTAAAAAATGGTTCGTTTTTATTCCTAATCTCGTGAAACACTTAACCGCTAATTAACTAACTAACAATACTACTACTACTACTACTACTAATAATAATAATAATAATAATAATAATAATAATAATAAAAATAATAATAATAATATTAATAATAATAAAAATAATAATAATAATAATAATAATAATAATAATAATAATAATATTAATAATATTAATAATAACTTATTACAAATGTTTTCTACAATGTAAATTACCTTTACGTGTGTTTTCACGTTTACGCCACTTTGCTCGGCGATTTTGAAACCAAACCTGAAACAAAATTGAAAAAAGACAATTTTAAAACAAGTAAAAATTACGTAAATGCACTTGTGTGTGTGTGTGTGTTATTAATCAATCGAATAAGCATCAGCTGATAAAGAATCTTGATAATGGTAATGTCAAGTTCCAACCAACTGTCAAAGATTGGAAAAAAAAGAGTAAATAAATTTGTGTAAATTGGGATAACGACAAGGTAAAATGTCAACTAGTAAAAATCATAGGTCTAAAAAATGTAGAAAAAAATTAAAGATACGTCAAGAAGAAAGGAAATTATTTAGTATTGCCAAAGCTACGGATAAAATATTGACAAAATTTAAAGCATATTGAACAAAAACGACGAATAAAGGAAGAATAATATTAACGGAAACAAGTTAATTGAGAAACAATAGACATATATTTTTTATTCGGCTTAAATAAACAAAATTCTCGTATAGCAATAAGTAATAAAACGAATAATTCAAGGCAAGAAAAGATTAAAAAATTGCCAAGTATTGAGACTAGATATTTTTGTTATTTTATTTTTACAAGAAACAACTTTCAGTAATCGACATTTGAGGGATTATTATTAATACGTCTAAGCGGAGTGATCTGGCGGTACAATGCCCGACTGGGAACTGGGCACTAATGCGGGCTTACACGTTTGGCTTCGCCCAAATGTCCACTGCTAAAAGGCGGCTTCATTCAAAGTAGTTATATATATATATATATATATATATATATATATATATATATATATATATATATATATATATATTAAGCAACACGACCAACCTGTATACGCGACTCCTGTAACCCGAGTCGGCGAGCCAAATCTTCGCGAACAACCACCGTTGGATAATGACTCGACCGAAAAATAACTTCCAAGTCATCGAGCTGTTGACCCGAAAAATTCGTTCTTGAGCGCCGATTATTGTTGGTGGTCCTGCGCCGACAATTCGACTTGCCATTGTCCGTCGGTGTCAGCTGATCGCCGGCCGACACGTCGCTGTCCGAACTCAAAGCCTGACAAAACAGTTCGGCGTCTTTCGATGTCGATGCTGGTGGATCGGGTTGAGACGTTGAGCAGTTCGACCGATCGCTGCAAGCGTCCGAGGTCATCAAATCGAGTTCCACAATGTTGGATGTCGTACTGGTATTCATCCAATATGTAAGTAGATTGCTCGAAAGTGTTGACGATGCTGGCAATGATGGATTGATAGATGGAAGATAATCAATTGAATCTGTACGGTAATGGTAAAAGTACATTCAATTTATGTTTGCAAGGATTTTTCAGTAGTGGACATTTCAGCCAAGTCCAAGCGTAAGTCCGCATTTCATTGCCGGTACTACCCGAGCAATTGCAAGGAAGTACCGTGAGGTTTGTCCACTAACAAAAACTGTGCACCCGAGCGTATCCGATTAACGATCGTCGCGAGCTTCAACCTGCCAAAGTGCAATGGCGTAATCATTCTGAATCCGACGCCAGGTAATTTTAATAATAGCAATAGTAATTAGTAGTAGTTGGAATATGCTTGATGATAAGCATTTGTCACACAAGTAGAAACCAAACACGACAAGCCGGTGGTAAAAATTCAACAACAAAAAATTAATTAAATACTTTTCCAAAACAAATGCACGATTGTTGTCACAGTTACACACCACATTTCACTTTCAAATATGTAACACATTCACAAATTAACGACACTGCGTGAATTTTTTTATTAAATTTTTCTAATTACCATACAATCAACACGTCAAACGCGCGCACACACAAACAGACATACAATAGTGTCTAAACCCTTACGCCATGTATGTGTCATATCTTGATCCCAACTAGCCTAAAGGATTGCGTCACCTATTTATCCATCACTGATGTTACTTGGCTGTGTTGTCATATTGGTGTGAAGCAAAATAGGATTCAACAGGAAATTAAAACATGACGCGGTGATTAAAAGTATTATATATATATATACAATAATTTGCCATCCTAACTGATTTTTTTTGCTCATGGCATTTATCGATAAGTAAATGCTAATTATCCATATGGCCATATGATAATAATATTTGGAAGTCGGAAATGAATACATTTTTGAATGTGTTTGTTTGTTTGTTTCCTTTTTGAAATTTTATTGCCAAGTTGAAAAGATGAAGGAGATGAAGTTTAATTTATTCTATTGCATAATTTTAAAAAACATTGTTGTTCTTGCTGTTGTTAATTATAGGCTTTAAATGAATGAATAGATAAATAAATGGAGTTGTTGATTTGAGGGGTGTTTATTTTTTTAAATTATTTTTATATATTTTAAGGAAAAGTGTGCATAATACATAGGAAGCGTAGAATGAAAAAAGTAAACGTTGTTGTTGTTATTACGAGAACGGCATGGTGTATTAATATTAATAAAACCGCCTCATTATCATCGGGGATAAACAGACACACACCCCCAGGATAGTCCAAATTACCAAAGGTTTGCAAAAAACACCCACTTGTGTACTTAATGAACGATACTTGAGGTACGCTGACTTTAAACGTTGATTATATTCCGAATTAAACCCCTCCAGTAATCTCTATTAGGTGCAAACGGACACTCGATTAAGTAATTCATTTGGACGAGGGGGCTTAGCATAAATAAAAGGCCTTCTTTTCCATCCGAGTAATGGATGGGCTTTCATAGCTATTCTGGCTGGATGAGTGGGCGATCTATGTAAACATGACCAATCCATTTTAGTTGTCTTTCGCCTTACAGCCAATAAAAACTACCTATTATTTTTATCAGATTTTTAGATACCAATGATCAACTTATGTATCTTAATCTGTCAAACTGGATAGACCCCGCTATGTTGCTGTGTACTCGGTTGGCGAAATGACACAGTGTCATCCGAATTATAAAGCATTTATATTGGTTTAAAAGATGCTTCAGTAATCATTCCATTGTTTACTTGAAATGTTTACTATCTAACGTCCACACGGACGTTGTACAATGATCGAATCCAACACCTGTTAATAAGCGATACTCTGTCTTCAATCATTTGTCTACATAAATTATATTTGTGTTATTAAAATCAGCGTTTATTCAGTCGCGTTAGAATATAACCAATTCAATATAATTATTTAAATTACAGTATTTAAACGAACAAGTGAATACAAATCACAAAAATCGATGATTATAATGATCAATAATACTTAGTTGAGTGGTCTTGATTGGAAAATGGTACAAATGAGATAGTTAAGCTGTTCTTAATAAAATGTCATAAATCGAACTCATATTGGAATGTTAGACGCAGCGAATCTAAGGTATCTAAGGCATAAGTTTGAGTCTCACTGGCGGCATTGCATCATCTCGTATAAGGCTTCGCTAAAAAACAGCTTTCCATTATCAACATGTAAACAATAACACTAGGATAAAATTTATATATTCAAAAATTGCTTTCTACTTAAATAATTAATTACCGATTAAAAATTTTAACGTTTGCTTACGACTCAAGAGAAGAAAAACAAAAACAAACAATTACGTAACAGATTGATTTTAATTCACCGTAGAAACTAATTTTCTGCCCGACTAAATTTACCTTTTTCGGATGTTATAAAAAAATGCTCAACAAAATATTTTTGTGTCTGAACGGATTTTTAAAATTTAAGACAACCCATTTTGCTTTTAAAAATTGACCAATAATTAAATCACTTTTCTTAACTTCAAATTGTTTCAATAAAATGGCGATCTGCATTTTGTGCAATTCTAGACTTTCGTTTGTCAAGCAATTTAAAAAAAATAATTTCGTTGATTACTTTCAATGTTTGACGAGAAATGCATCTTTCAACAGTGGACATTTTAGCAAAGCCCACATTTTAGTGCCGGTAGTGGGATTCGAACCAATGCCCGCTAGACCACCCCGGTATTAAGATATAAATTCATATATTATTATTACAAAACTTTTACTTTAAAATAGGAATTGAGCAACAAGATAAGAGTGCTGTTACTCAACAATAATAAAGCCCATAATTTAGAATAGATCAACGGAGTAGCATTATTTCTAGGCAAAGAATTCACAATGTAAATTATTTTAATATTGAACTGTATACTACTTTAATATAATAGCATAATAACAATAATCTATGTAATTGTATTTTAAAGTGCTGTTTGTAACATTAATATTAAAAAAAGTCAGACAATGACTTTACTAATGCTATGATGTAATCTTGTAAACTTTTTTAATACAAATCATAAGTAAACAATTTAAAGATGACTAATCAGCACACAATCATTCTTTACTAATAGCAATTCAAACGTTCTCCCACTAGAGAGCATTTACAAAACTTGACCGATCGATCATCAATTATTGATACAAGCCTCTCAAAAGGAAATTGTACATATTTTACAATTGTGATTAATACTCATATGTACAGTGTACACATTTTATTTAAATGCAGTGTCTATGTGTTGTTTTATTTATTAGACCGCATTTAAAAGTACACATATAAAACATGATATGGATTACATAATCATGTAGTACTCACTATGGTGTTCAAATTATCGAAAGATTGTTTTGTAAAGTACAGAATAAATAAAATTATTTTGATTATTGCCTGCACAAAATATCATTTTCAATGGGCAATCATTTAATACAACTACCGATAAGAGTAAATGGCCATGCCCACAAGTCGCCAATAGAACATTTTGCATAAATCTCAGCATGAAAAGGATGGATAATAATTATTATTAGGTCAGGTTGATTAGAATTGAGATAAAAATCATATTTTCTAGGTCACATTTTCGGTAATAAGACTTGTTTTATTTTCCTATCTCAAATTAAGAAGCCCATTATATAACTACATGGTAGATATAGTCACAAGTGGCCATAGTAATAGAAATCCCAATACCGGCACTAAATAAGGGTCCACGTTTGGCTTCGCTACAATGTCCACTGCTGAAAGATGCGTTTGCCGTCAAAACATTTAAAGTAGTAAACATAAATAAATAAATAAATATAATAATAATAATAATAGTAATAGTTATTAAAAAAAAGTAATAGTAATAATAATAATAATACTAGTAATAATAGTAATAGTAATAAAAAAATAGTAGTAGTAATAATAATAATAATTGTAATAGTAATAATAATAATAATAATAATAGTAATAATAGTAATAGTAATAATAATAATATTAATAATAGTAATAATAATAATTAAAAGAATAATAGTAATAGTAATAATAATAATAATAGTAATAGTAATAATAGTAATAATAATAATAGTAATAGTAATAATAGTAATAGTAATAATAATAATATTAATAATTGTAATAATAGTAATAATAGTAATAGTAATAGTAGTAATAGTAATAATAATAATAATAATAATAATAATAATAATAGTAATAGTAATAATAATAATAATAGTAATAGTAATAATAATAATAATAGTAATAATAATAATAATAATAATAATAATAATAATAGTAATAATAATAATAATAATAATAATAATAATAATAATAATAATAATAATAATAATAATAATAATAATAATAATAATAATAATAATAATAATAATAATAATAATAATAATAATAATAATAATAATAATAATAATAATAATAGTAATAATAATAATAATAATAGTAGTAATAATAATAATAATAATAATAGAATTTTAAAAAACGCCTGAGTACAAAATACATTTCTTGTCCTGGAGTTTTCAAGAGTTGAATTTATCAATTATTTCTATATTTGTACTTATTAAACGAACGATATTGATGGCTTGATAAGCATAACAAACGCAGAACAATAACGAAGTTTCTTGGCTAATAGACGGCATCTTTGTGACGGCGCCATTGTTCGCAAAGATGGATGAGGTTGCCTGCTCAAGGGTTCCATATGGTATACACATATCTTAAGATACCTTTTAAGTAGCCCGAGTGTATACTTGTACCCATTTCACTAAGAGGAATTAAAATATACATCTATTATATTACATATTTGGTTTATGCTGTTTGAATGTTTAACACGAACACGTTTGAGTAAGTACGCATTTAGCAGAGCTCCCGAAGTGCCAGTGACGAGACCCCGAAAGCTATGGCTATCCAGTTTCAAGTCTACAGTGTTTTGCCAACTTTGGAGCTTCGACAAATATCCGCTTTTTGAAAACGAAATGGGTTTGAGTAAATAAATGCAAACTGAATAGTGTTCTTATTACATAATTATTGCATGTCGTACTATTTAGAGAATAATAAATCAATTTTGAAACGCTTTTAATCGATGATTTTTTTTTGCGATTGAAATAAGAATCAGTTTTATTATTATTATTATTATTATTATTACTGTTATTATTACTACTACTATTATTATTATTACTATTATTATTATTGTTATTATTACTAGTATTATTATTAGTATTATTATTATTATTATTATTATTATTATTATTACTATAGTTATTATTATTATTATTACTAGGATTATTATTAATATTACTATTATATTATTTACTAAATAATGTATTGTTTTGAAATAGGACGTATTACATATTGATTAAATAACCTACAAATTTTATTATGGTCTGTTCCAAGTTTGTGTTTGAAAAGAATGACAGTTATAACTTGCAAACAGTTAGTTAGCTAGTTAAAAGTCCCCTAACATGTTCTAAAATTATTAAATACAAAACGTGTATGTCATCTGTTATTTTATATTAGTTCAACCAACCTAATGAAATAAATACATGCACGATGATTTAATTGTTCTAATTGTTATTTTTTGTAATTTTCCCTTGTCTTAATTTTTTTCAGTGGTATTAATGATGTTATATAAGTATCTATTTGCTGAATGTACCTCTAGTGAAGCATTAAAGTTTATGTTAATAATATTGTCTATATACAGGATCGTCATATAGTTGCTTTAGAGTTTAATAAATGTGCTATTACATAATGAATAAATAAATTTGTAGAAATAATTACAAAATCAACAAATATTGAAGTTGACATTGCTTCACTGAATCACACGTCTATTTGGATACCATTAGTAGGATGAAATAATGCATCATGATAATAATTGATTCTAAGTCTACATTGTAGCATAACTTTAGCCGTATTGTATTAATAATATCTTTTGTTTACTACTTGGAATGTTTTGACGGCAAACTGGTGCATTCACAGAGTAGGCAGTAGCGTCGCGAGTCACATTCTGCCTTGTTTAAGCTCTGAGAATGGTGTTTTTTTTAATTTGGTCATCAGTATCTGCCCTGTTGACCACGGCCTTTAATTGATTTTTGTGAAAGTTTCGACCGCGAGTATTCAGACCAGTTAGCCGCGGCTAGCCCGCATTTTAGTGGACCGGCGATGGAATTCGAACCCCCATGCCCACCGAGGTCCAAATCGAGCGCTGTACCGCTAGACTAGAATACGGTTAATCGTTCAATGCTTTAGAATTGAAGGCCATCAATAGCTATACAATTAAATAATTAACCAATTTTAGTACTACCTTAAACAACTACTAAAGTACTGAATACGATGTAAAATTGTATAGCTTTTATTATTTATTTTTTTATATATGTATACATATTTTATTATTATGTAATTTTTTTTAATTAAAAAAAATATTAACATTCCTGTTTTTGATCTAAACTGCAATTTTATTGGCATAAAAAGTTGGTTTTTATAAAATATTTTACTAATCCCTCTAAGACAATATTTGAAGAACGTTTAGGAACAAACTCCGCCTAGTTTGGATCGGAAATGATTCAATCTATCCAGTCCCAAGCCTAGA
This sequence comes from Cardicola forsteri, assembly GCA_025895645.1. Taxonomy (NCBI): domain Eukaryota; kingdom Metazoa; phylum Platyhelminthes; class Trematoda; order Strigeidida; family Aporocotylidae; genus Cardicola; species Cardicola forsteri. The sequence continues at coordinate 9,173 of JAKXYG010001058.1, read as the reverse complement.
TAAAGGAGGAGGGTTTGAACGCACAAGGTTAGCAACCTGGCCTCTGTCAAAAAATTTATACTGCTACGAAAACAATGCAAGAGGACGCCCCATGCTTATTTTTAAAGCAAAAGGGTTTTGTATAATATGGACACTTTAACCGACGCAAGTACTTTATTGTATAACATTTACAGTAATAATAAATTATTAATTCATTGAATAAACGCAAATTTAATTTTAAACAGGGTACAAACAATAATGTATGCCTTGATACACATAATCCTAATTGCGTATTAACAATTATGCAACACTTATCAACCAACGAATTGAATAATTAAGGCTTGCCATACCAATAATTAAACTTAATTATTTTTCTTTAATTTTGTAGGGCTTAGATATACAACTGTTTGATTAGTACCATTCGGAATGTTGTGCGAAACACATCTTTTGGTGAAGCCAAACGACAGCCAGCACTTGAAGATCGTAAAGATCGAACTCATGTTTAGCTAAATTGGAGTTGAGTACTCACGACACATCATTGTTGTATTTACCAATGGCTTTTTAAGGGACTATTTTTATTTTAGAATTGTCCAATTTACTTGAATAATGAATCCACCAGGTTGTTAAGTCAACCAGGAACACTGTGTACAGCTGTTTCATTCCTATTTGGACTCATCAGCAGCGCATACCTTTCAAGTTTTAAACCTTTGAGCTACGGGTAAATGACCTTGGTCCTGTAAATTTATTATCTACAGTGAATCTGATCAATTCTAATTGCCCAGTATCCTCAAATGCGGCTACCGATTTAGCAAGTGAAGGAACCCTTTCACTAGGACTTTACCATACAGCTCCTTGTAAACTGCCGGGTTTCATAGCTTGTATGGTACGGTTCGGTCATATTTATCAATAGATTTTTAATGGATTATTTTTATTTAAGAATTGTTGTGATAAAGTCAAATAATTAATTTAATTTTTTTTTTGCAAAATAATAAAATACTACTTTTATCAAACTAAATAGCTATTTCTGTATATTTTGTATAGAAACTACTGAAAATTGAATGTAATTTATAGCAAAAATATGCAACGAACTTTTAGAAAAATGACTGGTCTTAGTTGAAAATCAATTGTTATTTTTCTCATGTTCGTACGTGAAGGATATTTTCGAGCTAGCAGATATTGAGTCAAGTTCCAGACGGGTAAAATCGATAATGGAAGTAGAACCTACATTTCGACGCTTTAGCCTCAGGTAATTTATTTTCATTGAACACAAATACGAGTACTTATGCCGTAATAATTATTACTATTATCATTATTATTATTATTAGTATTATTGTTACTGACTTAGATAGTTCAGTAGGAGTAACTTTCAGCACACAGAAAATAGGTACAATTATAAAAGTACAATACAATTAGTAGTATATAACATCAGTCAGAAAATAAAATAATACACTCAAAAATTAAAGTGCACTCAAAAGTTATGCATTATATGATGTATATAAAGAGGCATGATATTACTTTGGAATGTTAACTGGTTAAAAATACTTCTTATACTAAACACTACAATTTAAAAAATACTTTTCAAAAATACTATTTAAGGACAGCAATAATAAAACCTTGTAAAACACTAAAAGTGCTATTTTATGTACAACCCATATTACAACATACAATATGTATCATACTTACTATCAATTTTATTGAAACCGTCTGTTATGGAATACGATGTTGAATGCTTTGTAGTCAAGTAATTATTCAACGAATCCATTATATTATTAATCCACAATGTTTGATTGACCTATATTTATTTAAATATTGAAAAAAAATGGTCATGTAATTTTATTCAATAAAAAATTTTGTGTAATTTGAACTGTAATCAAGGCAATAATTAATATAGATGAAAGGATTTTTATAGAAAAATCAAGTTAATGAGTTGTATTAAACATTAAGAATATAGCCATTAGTAATAATATTTAATTAATTAATTTTAAAAAAAACTTAAATTACAGTCAGTGTTATAATTGAAATAGGAATAATAATTTAGCAAAAAATGAATTGTAATCCAGCTTTAAAAGAGAAATAATTTGTGTCTAATTAACGCTTGCTAGAATGGATGTTATTGCACATTATAAATATAAATTATTTTTGGGAAATATTGCTAAAATATTATTTAGAACGGCAATAATTTGTAGAATTTGAGTAATTCTTTTAAAGCCTTAATTTCCATTAATGGTAATATTATTCACCAAATACACAGCAGCATAACTGAGCTTGTCTTGATGGATGGATGCAAGCATAAACCTAGAATATTGAAAAAGTATTTTAAGGTATATTTATACTACATATAGCCCTTGGGTTAAGAGAGATAATAATTAGACAGGTCTTGCAAATTCTTGCAAACGGTGGCACCATGACAGACATTATTTTCCTACGTTTGCTACGCTTATAATTAATCGTTTATATATATGCTGTACACATATACAAATAGTAAAGAAATAATTACATCACCAACCACAATAAAAATATTTTTCCCTAAAACATTCAAATCTCTAATAATAATAGAAGGATGAAAAAGTTACTAGGTAAATCTAACAATTGAGATGTTGTATAAACTGTAAACAGTCTCATACATCCATCATAAAACCAATAAATATAATAATGAAAAATAAACAATAAAGTTTCAAACGTACATTGTAACGATGGCTTAAATCATTTCCTCCCGCCGTAGTTTCGACAAAATTGAACGCCATAGATGTCAGCATTTGTTGATTGTGATCTTGCCTGCCGTACTGAATCAATTTTTCATCAAGAGGCATATTCGGACATGTTCCAAAGGATATCAATTGATAATTGCCATTATTTGATGCATTGCTTGTCCACGTTGACGGCCTGAAAGCGAATGTTTCCACAACGGAATTCGAAGTTGGATTGTACATAATTGTGAATTGTCATTTGAGAAGAACCCTAATTATACTCAAATTGCATATCCCACCACCCCCATAAATGCACGTACGTACGCACACAAACGAACAAACCGAGTAGTATTAATTTAATAATATATAACAAGTTATGACAGCAATTTGTCAAATGAACCAATCACAAAACAATTTGAATGAAATTAATTTAAATTGAATTTGTATACTACATTGTGATTGGCTGATTAATTAATTAGATGGATTAATGCTAATCACTTTGTGATTGAAATCCCTGCATTATAAGTATAGACATACTAGTCTTACACATGCACATACACACAACAACGTATGTGAATAAGTATGTACTGACTATAATTGCGACTTTTGATCATTGTTTTTATCTCTAACCCTAATTCTATTAGTATGAACCCCTTTAAACATCGACTTATTTAAGGAATCTACTGTGGCTTTTACTGATGCAATACAGGGGCAGACAGATAAACGATATAACTTGCACTTTCCTGTATTTATTACGTAATGATAATTAATTATTGATAAATTTTAATCCAATAATATTTAAACTTTTAAATTGTTTATAATTAATTAATCCTTATTATTGATATTGTACCATTTTTATAATTACTTAGCCTGTAATACTTTAAAACGTAGTAAGTGAATGTTTACATACAATTGAAAAGGTAAAAAGTAACATATTTACCATGTTTATGTGTTGAACTGTATTTGATTAATGCAAATTATTGGGAACAATAATGTTTACATATATATATATATATATATAATTCTATATTTGCTACTCTAAATGTTTTACGGTGGGATTCGAACCCAAGTCCATCAGGTCCAAATCGAGCGCTGTACCGCTGGATTACTCCGGCAAAAAAAGTTATTACATTATTTTAGTCAGGTGTTTTATCGTTTAAACGAAGTTTTAAACGATAATAATGCTCAATCGTGTGCCATCTACATATAAGTCTGGTGTTTCGACTACCTTGGAGGCTTAGACACTAAATTGTAGTGTAGTTATTGTTTTTTTCCACACCTTCAATAAGTAGATAATGTTTAAAAGTTACCAATTTATCAACTTTTTCAATTTATAGAAAGTAATTAGAACTAATTTAACCACAACAAGTTAAAAAACAAGAAAAAACAACAAACTGATATACGTACACAGTAAAATATTTACACAATTATATTTCCTTCAAATCATTAATACCTAATCAGATAGATAATAGATAAAATTGAATAAAATTTAATTAAAAATTTGTATCTATATATTTGTATATATATATATATATAATCTTAATAAAGACTAATTTTTTAATTTATTTAAAAAAATTTAAATTTAAATTAAAATGTGTGTTTTTTTGATTAATTTCTATTGGTCAAATTAATTGTTTTTCAATATTGATCTGTTAAAAATTAATTTAAGATTAGTGGGCAAAAGTCACTTTTTCATACATAATTAAATAGTTTTTTCAACTATCATACATACGTATTGTTAATAATTGGAGAAAGTTTTAAACCTTACTATTGACAATACGTGATTGCAAAAATAACAAATTACTACATGTTTGACAAGAAAAGAGAAAACATTTTTCAGCAGTGGACAGTTTAATCAAACCAACCGCGGGCCCGCATTTGGTTCCCGGTGGTGGAGACCGAACCCATGCCAGCCAGATTCGAGTCAATCGCAGTACCGCTAAATTATGTTTTTAAAGAGCAACACAAATGATTGAATTTCGTGCCACAGTTTCCATTTAATTCTACGTGATATTTATTTTAAAAATTGACCTTACCGAACGATTGATGGTCAAGTTTTATGCGGTCTACCAACAACCTTTTCAAACTATTTTCAATTATCTATTTCAAAACTGTTTTTGCTATTATTTACTGGCGACGTTGAACGTAGAACTCGACCAAGCAGTTTTCGGTTGTCAAATAGTTAAAATGAAAATCAAGTAATGTTTACAATGCTTTTAAAACATATTTCCATATTTTTTATTTCCGTATAACACTGTGGGAATAACTAATATGTAACATATCAACAAAGTTTTGTTTTTGAGGCCAATAGAGGAACATGACTATATTGGTTTTAATTTATGAAATTGTTGTAGGTTATCCAAGTTATATTTGGTTCTCTTTTCTGTTAATGTTGAACAATGGGTAAGTCAAATATTCTGTCCATTAACGTTACCTGGCGTTGTGTATAACATTTTTCCAATCTTAGAGACAATACGATTCAATAATCAAAACAAAATTTGAAAAAGTTAGGACTTTGGTGATACCTACTATATTATTATTATTATTATTATTATTATTATTATTATTATTATTATTATTGTAAATAGTAGTAGCAGAAGCAGTAGTAGTAGTAGTAGTAGTGGTTTATGCAAAACAAAAAATGTTAATAATGTTCAAATTTAAATTTAAATTATTAAAATTAATCAATCTGTCTTGCATAAGTGAAATGAACACTTGTCATGTATATATTTAAAAACATTTATACTGTTCAGTGATTTCAATTCAAAATTTTCACTTGAACAAATTAGTTATAAGAACTAATCATATTTTGCTCGTATTATTTGTATGTATGTAATTATTTTTTTCTACAAATAAATAAAACATATTTGTAGTTTGAATTAAAAATAGTGATTGTCTTTTGTTTTTTTTGTTAAAAAATTAAATTAAAATGTGTTTTTTCTCTTCTAAATTTACTCAAGCGTTTTATTGGTCTTGGAAAATGCTTTATAAAACACACGTACATGCATGTATGTAATGTACAGGTGTGTTTTTCATGTGTCAGCCAACTGTTGTACAGGTTTAGGAATTCAATGAATGCTTTAGGGAATATTTAAAAAAAATTTGTATTTATACTTATACTCTGATTAATTAAGTTTACATATATAATTTATATATCAATTTTTTAATTAATGACAAAAATTAATATTTTAATTTTTTAATAGTACGTACAGCGTTTGGAAATATTAATAATAATAATATTATTATTATTGTTATTATTATTATTATTACTATTATTATTATTACTATTACTGTTATTATTATTATTATTATTATTATTATTCGTAGTAGTAGTAGTAGTAGTAGTAGTAGTAATGATAATAATAGTAATAATAGTAGTAATATTCGTAGTAAAATTGTTATTACAGTTGAATACGGGACTGAACGGAAAGTTGACTCACTACGATAGTTTAAGACATTCAGCAATTATTACTTAGTAGAACGTACAAACAAACACACAAAATTTGTTTAAAATATTTTATTAACTGAAAAACATTTTGTATATAATAAATGTTACAATCTTTATAATGTCAATAAATTGAGTAACATTTATTGTTTTTCATAACTTGTGCCATCCGCTTTAAATCTGAATCTATCAACGTACCGATATAATTCCTCAAAATACATTTTTTTTATAACATAAATAAAGTTATCTGTAAGTAGTACGTTTTATACAAGCCGTTAACCTACCGTTTAAATAAACCAAACCAAAAATTAGTAACACTTGAATTACAGCTGTAGAAAATCAAATGTCCGTTGTATTGTCTAACAAGGTTTTTGCAGTCTAAATAGGTCAAATATGGCAAGGTATACTGAAAACATATGACTGATTCTTAAATGTACTCTGGAGCATTATTTTGAACATGTTTTCAAAGCTCTGAAGCATTTTGTTAAAGTAACAATTGAAATACGTTGGTAGATTAAAAAAAAATTATTTTTGTTTAAATTGTACTCAGTATCAATCAATTTCTGTAAACTTGGACACATTTTAATGCAATAACTATGTAGACTGGACACGTATGCAACTTATTTTGCAAAATATTTGTGATTTCTAGCAAAATTCACGTCATACATTACTCTTCAAGAAAATGTTTCTATACACTAAACAAGTTTATATATATATATATATAACCATTTATATAGGAAATTCGAGTTTTTTTATATTAGAAAGATTTCAAATAAGGACACTTACCTTGTTATAGATATACGTATAAAGTAAGCAAAACGACGGTATATAAAGCAAAATAAAAAACTTGAACGCAAAATAAATATTGGCCTTGTTTTTATTTATTTTATGTTTGTTACTTTGAATGTTTTACAACAAACATCTTTCAGCAGTGGACATTTTAGCAAAGCCGAACGCGTGGGTCCGCATTCTAGTACCGGTGGTGGGATTCGAACCCCCATGCCCACCGAGGTCCGAATTTAAATTATTATTTTTTTATTATTTTTATTATTTGACAAAAACAAATTGTGTTAAACTTTTTTATATTATATTATTTTTGAAATCAATAACTATTAATTATTTAAAAAAATATATAGAAAATTTGCCCGAGTAGTTCAGTGGTACAGCGTTCGACGTCGACCTGGTGGACATGGATTAGAACTCCACCGCCGCCACTTAATGTGGGCCCTCATTGGGCTTGGTCTAACATGTCTACTACTAAAAGATGCGTTTCCCGGATAAAGCATTCAAAGTAGTAAAAAATAAACATTTATTGTATAATAAATTTCATTATTTAAAAAGATAAAAAAATAATTATATATTAATATTAACTCCGTCTAGTTTGGATTAGAAATGATTTAATCTAGCCAGTCCCAAGTCTGGATAAAGGAGGAGGGTTTGAGCGCGCAAGGTTGGCAACCTGGCTTTTGTAAAAATTTGTATTGCTGCGGAAACAATAAAAGATGATGCCATTCCGGCAAACAACAACGTACCAGATGACAAGGTTGAGTGAAAGCCGAAAGAAAGTACAATCTTTGATTTGCATAATCTTTAATGCCAACGAGACTTTGTTATTGTTGTTGTTGTTTTGCTGTAATTGTTGTTTTATTGCCCCATGCTTGTTCTTGAAGCAAAAGGGTTTTGTATAGTATAATAAATAATATATTAAAGCAAATCTTTAAACCAAATTGGGCACATTTATACATTTTACAAAAACCCAATATTGCAAACATTGTGCATTCTAGTTGTTCACTATCTTCAAATTTATTGTTTAAGTTTTGGTCAATTTTATAAAAATACAATAATTATATACGTTTTGCTTGCAGATTCATACAGTCCACTTGACATAATTTGGAAATTGTTTTAGTCATAAACATTTTGTACACACTAGACATGTCTATTTAATATATTTTTTGTAATTCCACAAAAGTTGACACCATTGGCACTAGGCAATGTATGTCATTTCAATTAATTTTTTTGAAATATTTTTGTTTTTAAAATAACCACTTTTTTATACATTATAAAGCTTTGATTGATGCGCTACATTTTTTGATAAATATATGACCTTGATACATAAACTTGAACTTTTTCTAGTTAAAATTACTTAAATATTAAAATATGTAATTTATTTACAAATATTATTATTAAAAAATACATTTTAATTTTGTATTGTTTGAAAATTTCGTATTATTTATTTTATTTTTACTATTTTGAATGTTTTACAAGAAACGCATCTTTCAGCAGTGGACATTTTAGCAAAGCTGAACGTGGGCCCGCATTTAGTGGGCCGGTAGTGGGACTCGAATTCATGTCCACTCAGATCCAAGTCGAGTGCTGTACGCCTAGACCACCCCCGGGCGCATTAAACTCAATAGACGCATAAGGTAATCAGAAATAGACCGAAAACGGAACAATATCCAAAACTTATGTACGTAAAATGAAAATTGAACTTCTGTTTAAGTTACTTGATATTTTTTTCATATCAAATTATTTTTAAAATAAAGTAATTGGCAACTGCTTAAAATATATTGTGAAATTGGATGTTTATGTAAGCATTTTTATAGCTAAATTAATTTTTGTAAATAATTTTTTTAAACAGTTAATAAATAATTTTTAACTGGAAAAAGTTAAAGCCTGGATATCGCATTACGAGTGTGTGTTAACAAAATGTTTTGTACAAAATGAATTTTTATTGTGTAAATTTTTTTTGTTATTTTAAAATGTAAAATAATTTATTTTGAAAACAATTCAAAAAATAAAATTAGAATAATTCAAATTCATTACCCACTGAATAATAATAATTATTATTAATATTAATATTAATATTATTATGATTGCTATTATTGTTAATAATAATAATAGTAATATTGTTATAATAATAATAATATTACTACTACTACTATTATTATTATTATTATTATTACTATTATAATTATTGCTATATTACTATTATTATTATTATTACTATTATTATTATTGTTATTGTTATTATTATTATTATTATTATTATTATTATTATTATT
>JAKXYG010000197.1:0-20945 GCA_025895645.1 Cardicola forsteri | reverse complement strand
TACTACAATTTGTGTACAACAATTTTTATTAAAATTAATTAATTTTTTAAATAATTTTAAAAGTATTTATTGCAACTTGTTTTATTTTTAAATATTTTTTTATTATTTATTAAAACGCATTAAACTTGAGCACTAATTAATAAAAGACTACACAAGAACTGTTGTTTCTTGTAATTCAAATGTTTTAATTAAATAAACACATAAACAATAACCTGATTTTTATCAACGGTTTAGTAGAATTTAGTAAGATTAAACTCAAAACTTATAGTAGAGGTTTGGTAACATATGTTAATCAAAATTGTTGCTACTAACCAACAATTGTTTTACAATTTTCTCAAAATAGTATTTAATAAATAAGAGTTAACGGCATTTGTAAGTATTTGTCACACCATAAAATTATAAACATAATTAACACCTACATATTTTTATCAGTTAAGATATACAACATAAAAAATATATTAAATTTTAGAATAACTTATTAACATTTGTGATAATAATTGCTCTAATGTTACTATGTTTTTTTTACCAGGCTAAACTAATATTGTTAAACTTAGTATAATTGATAACAACATTATTTTGTCAAAACTGAAAAAAATACGTAGTTTAAAAGAAAATGCATATACTTTTAAATGTTATGCTAAAATTAAAATTTTAAATAAATTAAATAACATAAAAAGGTTTATAAATATATATTTAAATAAAACCTATTTTTTCAACAGCAACTTAAAAATAATTTGAAAACAAATAAAAATGTTTTTTGAAACAATTATAATATTAATTAATAATATAGATGTAAATATTTCAAACAAACATTTTGTTGCAGATAATTCATTTTTTTAACAAACAAACAGTAAAACAATGTTAAAGCCTCCTCAATATCACTCCAGATAATAGTTATAATCTGCTTAATCTTATATGTAAGTTAAAAACAACACATTTTCAGGATCAGATAGCTTAAAATAAACATACATAAACATTGTTATTCTTTATTTAAAAATTTACTTAATTTTATCATATTTAAGTTTATAAATAAAACCATTATTTTAAACTTGTACAAAACCTCTAAAATTAAACCAATACCTAAGAAATTTTATTTCAATAATGCTTGAGATTTCATGCCGACTGTTGGCATTTTATTTTTGCTAAAAATTATTGAGAAGCTAATACTGAAAAACTTAAGATCTATATTAGAACTAAGAAAAACAGCTAATCAATTTTAGATTGTGTAGCCAGTTTTGTTTAAAATATTGCTAAATTATTGGATAATAGTAATTGCTTTATTAGTTGCTTATTTTTAAATTGTAAATCTGCATTTAACAGCATGTCAAAAAAAACTTATAAAACGTTTTGATTAATTTTGACTCATTTAACTGTATTATTAAACAATTATCAAATCATTTTTTAAATTCGGAAACAGTTTATTAAATGCGTTTTTAAAATATTAACTTTTAAGTATAATAACAAAAGTGTATTGCAAGGGACCGTACTATTTTTTCATTTTATTTTGTTTTAATTTTCTAAATATTTTGTCTTTTTTAGGTTTATTTAAATATGCTAATGATATGGCACTATATAGTAGCATTTTATTAGCTTAAAATGTTTAAAAGTTTAAAAATAATACTAATGCGATTGAGGGATGATTTAAAAACTCTAATCTTTTTTTTAATTTATAAAAATGTAAAATGGTAAATTTTTCAACTCTAAAGCCCATTAGACTTTACATACAACTTAACTTTTAGTTCAACTTAAAAACACTAACATAAACCCCAGTAATAATTTAAAGTATATTATATTTATTTTATATAATAAATTTATTATTTAGAAAGCCTAGACACCTTAGTTATTATATAGAAAAATTAACATATTTTTATGTTATTAACAAAAGGCGTTTTTTTCACATAACTCGTGATTATACCTAAACACCTAAATGTAGAAATTGCGAACAAAATAATTGAGAAACAAATTAAAAAATGTCGTTTACTAACCCACAAATAACAGAGGATAACAATTACTTCCTACACGTCGTCCCTAACAGATTAATTTTAACTTTTAAAACAAGACAAAATTATTTATATTTAATAAAAAAACATTTACCATAAATCGTGCAATTTTTATTTGGCAAGGTATTTAACCAACCTTAAACTCATAAAGAACAAACTGTATTGTGTCTTTTAAATATTATTTAATGTGTTTTAATGTTTTTACTCGTAATATTGACTATTATTTTACCAGTGAAATTGTATAAATTTTTTATTTATTTTTTATTTTTTATTTTATATTGTGCATCCTACGTCGCTGAATATACTTCTACACATTTGAAAAAATTAAAAATACTACTAGGTCGTTTACTGAAGAATACATGTTATTATGAAATATGTACATAGAAAAAAAACAAGACCAGTTTAATAAATTTAGTAATTTAGAGGAAAGCCACGCTTTTTGTAATTTGATTTAAACAATTTAAAAAGGAATTAACTAAATTATTAATATAATCTTGTAGAATTCAATTTTTAAACATAGTTAATTTTTTGAGGTCCTCAGCTATATAAAAGTAACTAAATAAAGCTTAGTTTTTATCATACAAATAATATTTAGTCTAAACAACAAAAAATGCGTAAAAGTTAAAATTATTAATAAAGCACCTTACTGCACTAGAGCATTATCTTAAACTACCATTTACTTTCCAGCAGTATTTTATTATAGTTTAGCCTTAAAAATGTTTTTTTTTATTATAAATTTTAACTGGTTAAAAAGCTATTTGTTTAAATTGTTTTTGATAGTTATTTGCTCATAATACCATTATACTTATAAAGACAGGTTAAATGAGCAACCTTTTTAACAGTTTTAAAAAAAAACATAGATAACATAAATTTTAAACAGCATTGTTTATAAGTTGTATATTAATACACATTTTTCTATAAAATAAACTAATTTTTAAACATAAACTGGACTGTTATTATATATTTTTGCAAATTCCACAGGTTTGTTACTATGTTCTGGTGCTGAAAAAAATTTGTAATCATTTTTAAACTTTAGTTTAGCTAATTTTATTTAATTGCAAATAAATAAATATAAATAATTTTTTTTATATTTGTTAAGTAAATTTTATTCTGTGTTTTTTCTTGGTTATTATAAACAAATTATCTTGTTTACTAGTAAACAGTGCAAATTCAGTTTCTGCTGTTTTTAAATGTGTATAATTTTTTAAAACTAAATATATCGTCTAAGTACTTATCTCAAATGCGTTTGCAATTAGTTCAGTAGTTAAACTAAAATTATGACATGTTTTAAATTTATTATAGTGTAATTGCTTTACGTAATTAATTTAATATATATATATATATATATATATATATATATTTAATATTCAAGTATAACTATTACCATTTACCGATTTGAATGCGTTTGTTATGTTAAATAGACACTTGCGAAATTATATAAATAAAAAATAATTAAAAAACCTTTGTTTTGGGTAACTGTAAAACAATTATTTTACTTTATATATATAATCAAATTGTAACCATTACCGTTTACTTAAATAAATAGTATTTATTGACATATCTCAGTTTAGAAACTGTATGTAATAAAACAATTTAAAACATTAATATTATTATTATTATTATTATAGAAAACGCTTTTGATTTTAAAATAAACATTAAAAAATAATAAAACAACAACAACAAAATAACAACAACAACAAAGTCTTGTTGAGATTAAAGATTTGCAAATTAAAGGTTTAGCTTTTTTTTGGTTTTCATTCAATCCTGTCATTTGTGTAACTGTGTTATCCAGATACGTTTAATCAATTTTATGCCGTTGTTTGTTAAAATGGTGTCTTCTTGATTGTTTACATGGCAGTATAAATTTTTTACAAAAGCCATGTTACTTATTTAGCGCTCAAACCCTCCTCTTTTATCCATGCTTTAAACTGGCTAAATTAAATTATTTCTGCTCCAAATTATACAGTGTTATTTAAAACATTATTATTATTAAATGATTTTGACATAATGTTTACTGTCACAATGCTTTTTTTTAACTCAGATTTAAACTACTTTAATTCTTTGATTTTTTATCTTTTTTAAGCACAGTTTATACTAAATTATTTTATATTGTTAAATTTTAGCAGTAACAACCAAAAAGACATAAATGCAAATAATAATAATTATTATTACAATAACGATTTTTAAATAAAATTATTTGTGTACATTTTTTATGTATCTTAAAACTCACAAATACATACATTATTATTATTACTATAGTAACTAATTCTGATTTTCTTATATATTATGTAACAATTTAAAATTTTAAATCCTGTGTTGTCTTTTTAACATACAATATAAATATTTATGTGCATTCGCTAAAAACTAATATTTAAACAAGTATTTTAATGTATTCCTTTATGTTTATTGTTTAAATTGTTTTGTAAAACATTTTTTGAGTTGCAGACATTTTAGCATAGCCAAAGAGCCCTTACATTTATGTGCCCAAGAATTGAATTTATTTAGGTTTGAAACAAGCGTTGTACTGCTTGACAATTATAGCATAATAAAATAAGTAATTAACGTTTTTAAATATATTTTATTTATTTGTATTTAATTTAAATTTAAATTTATTATTTTGCATTTCAAATAAAATTTAAAACAATGTATAATAAAAAAAATCATTTCATTTTTAAGCCTTCAAACAGGTATTATTTGATTTACAACAAATGAATAAATATAAAGTAAAATGTAAATTTTATAAAATCAATATAGAATGTAAAAGTTTAATATATATATATATATATAACAGTTCTAATGTTTGTTAACAACAAATTGTTTTAAACTTTTAATAAACATTAAAATAAATTAATATTATTAACGTATAATTGAAACGCCTGTAATAACCATTGAATCGTTGCGTTTGAAATTTGTGTATAAAATGCTTAATGAATACGTTACAAATTTTGTAACTTTTAAACTAAAAAAATAAGATTAAGTAAATTATATATAGTAGGCTATATATATATATATATATATATATATATATATATATATATATATATAATAGAGTGAGCTTACATAAAATCTGTGGTGCTAAATATAATATATGCACATGTTTGTTTAAAAATTAATAATGTATCTTTACTAATGATTATTATTATATAATTAAAAAAGATACGAATATTGGTTTTTAAAAATAACTGTATATCTAATATGCAACTATGCATTGTAAATTTGTTTTGTTTAAACAATATATTTATGTCTAATATATTTGTTATTTTAAATAATTGTAAAATAACGTTTAATTTTTAGAGTTTGTTAATTACAAATAGTATAATTGTATTATTAATTTTATTTTTACAAAAAAGCAATAAATATAGGAAATCCAACTTTAAACTAAAATGTGTTTTAAATATATATATTTTAGTTATTTAAACAAATGTCAAAACAAATGTACATACTTCCCAGCTTTAAAATTTGGACCTAAAAACATTGTTTAATACAAATTTAGCATAATTTAATCAAATAATTTATGTAATTAATTACTTATTATAATTTATTTTTAATATATATATATATATATATATATAATTAAAGTTTAAAAATTATTTAAAAATTTGTTTATTTAGCGTATATTTTATAATATTTATAGCCGGGTGTAACAGCTGTTCTGAACACTGCATTTGTGATTAGGTATACACGGGTTTACGTTCTACGTATTGACAATAAATACAAGCCGTCGTATTGTAAAATACGTTATTTTAAACAATTAAGGAATAAAAAACTTATAAAAATATTTAATTTAATTTAAACATTTTAAAATTAAAATTATTTTAAAATTACATAAGTATTAAACAAATATATGTTAAATTAGATTAGCTTGCAATCCGATGTATTTAAATGTATTAAATGTACTAAATAAATAAAAAAATGCTAAAGTCTAAAATACAAATAATAAATGTATACTTTATTAATATAAGTTTTTTGTTACCTAGAATTTTTTCTTGCATTCCTATAATAAACAATTTAAATAAATGTTTAGGCATTATTTAATAATTAATAAAATTTATAAAAATTTAATTATTTTTACATTAAACAACGTTTTATGATATTTATAACGTTACATTCAATATATAAAATTGCTTATTTTTAATAGTTCAGCTTTTTAAAAAAAGTAAAGTTTATAATAATATTTACTTTGAAGCCAAGTTTTTGCTAAAAAATAAAACAGTTATATTTACATTTATTTTAAATCTATGTAAATAGATATAATTTACAGGTTTTTACAATAATATCAACAATAGTATAAAATAATAATCTACAAAATAAAATGTTTTTTTTCTTTAAATATTTAATTAAAAATTTTAAAAACCAGACAATAAATATAATTGCGATTTTAAATTTACGCTTGTATTTAACATAACATATTATTATTTTTAAAATCATTAATAATTTAGTTCTTATTTAACAGTTAATTATAATATTTGTAAACATATTGGTAAACATATGTTTATTTAAGTGAAAAGAAATTTGAGTACTACTGGAGTCAATTGCTTTATTATAAATTAATATTTTTGCATTTATTTTTAGCAATAAAATACACAATATATATACGTAATATAATTTTTTTAAATATGGTATTTAATTATATTAAATTAATTTTTTTTACATAATAAACAGTTTTAATTGTAAAATACTTCAGACATTTATTCTATTGTAACTTGATTTATGTAATACATTTTAAAATTTACTTAAAATTTTATAAATAAAAATGTCAATATAATGTTTATTTTTACCTTTTTCCGCGAATCCAACTACATCTGTACCTAAATAATGAGATAATAATAAAATAGTAGTATTTTATTATTTAAAACATTTATTAAAGTGTAATAATGTTTATATATTTTTTAAAATATTAAATTAAATAAAATATAATTTTTAAAATAAACATATGTTTTTACTACATTGCAATTTTATACAAAATTATAAAACTACTTTTAAAACTTACTATTTGAAGTAGAAATGAAGATAGTTAAAAGAGCTAAGTATTTCCAATACATTTTAAATAGCTAAAATAAAATAAGTTAATTATTTGCTGCGTCTAATATATTTAAAGCTTAATTTGTGTTACACATTGTAAAACGCTATTATTTACAAATAATATTAATAGAAAATTACAATTATTTGTTAAATTAATATATTTGTATAAATGTTTACTTTGAATATTCAAATTCTGTGAATGCACAATAAGTAAACGTGTGCTTGTTTAATGCAAAATTAAAAATATTGTGTCTTAGTAAGATACATACATGCAATGTAACTATAAATCTAAACAATAATGTATGTGATTACATATTAACACACAAACATATATATATAATATTACGTCGGTTTTTTTTATAAAATTAATATTTTTTAGTTTAAATTTAATTTATATAAAAATATTAATTTTAAATGTTTACAAAAATTACAGTTTTGATGAACTATACTATTTAATAGCCAAATTATTTATATTTAATTTATTTTGTTTTTTATTTATATAAATAATGTTAAAATTATCGTTTATAATTTAATAAGGTCATGGCTTCATTTTAAACAGTTGCTAGTTTGTCGAAACATAAAGACATCTTTGCAACACCAAAATTACTATTATAACTAAAACAATTAAGAAATATTATTTAAAAAATTAGTTATAAATTAATATTTGTTATAGAAAATAAACTGTTAATACATTATTAAATTATTTTCTATTTAAAAGTGTAAATAATATTGAAAACACTTTATCAATGTTAAAAATAAAAAACATATTTAATTTTTTTTTGAAAATATTATGGTGCTGTTTAATAATAAATATATACAATATATATAATATATATGTAATATATAATATTTATATATTATAATATATATAATATATATAATATGTATATATATATATATATATATATAAATATATATAATAAATATATACATTTTTTAAATTTGTAAATTATAATTTACAGAAATGTCCGTGTTTGTTTGGAAAAAGTATAAACAATTTTTCTTTCCATTTACTAAATAACCTTTTTATAAAACAAAAATATTGTCTTCTTTATAAATTAAATTTAGTTTTGTTATTTTTTTTTATTGCAAATAAAAAAATTATTTGTTATACAATTACAAAATGTTGGTAAACGTTTATTTAAAACGGTTAAATAAACATCAGACTTAAAAACAGTATTTTATAGCATATAAAGATATATTACTTAGAAAGTAATAATTTTTTAATAATGTGTAAAAATGTTTTTATTTTAAATTACAACATAGTCAAACAATTTTTCATTATTTTAAAAACAATTTTATGTAACATATTAAATAAAATTTAATTTAATTTTAAACAATACAGGGTTAAAAACCACTTTTTAAAATGTTTTCATGTTTAATAGTAACAGTAAGAATGCTTAATTCATTTTTACATGGTAAGATAAAACGTTTGTAACTATATCTATATTACTAAATTATTTTATTACTCCCGTATTTAAAATAATAAAAGCATATTTCCAGTTTAACCAAGAATATATAAAGTAATTATAATTAAAAAATGTTTGACTTATTATTATGTCTTTTGTTTGTAACACAAAATAAAAATAATTAAAATATAAGCATGAATTATTTTTTTAAAAATTTGACTTTAAAATTTGTTAACAAATTAAATCAACTTTTAGTACAAACCACTCAACATTTAAAATTATTATGTACATTAAAAAAATTAAATAAGTATGTATGCACAATGTAGTAATGTATGTTTTATTTAAAAAAACCTTATTTTAAATTTTGTTGTCAATAGTGTTTAAATAAGTTAACAATTTTATTTTAACAAATTTATTTAATAATTATATATATATATATATATATATATATATATATATATATATATATATAAATATTAATATTAAAAAGAGAAAATCTAATAATTTCCTATAAATGATGGTTTAAAATTTAATTTCATAAGGAAAGATTTTAATATGTAGCGTTCTCACTCAATGTTTGTTTAAATTATAATTTCTTCTTGTTTTAAACAATTTTACTTTTTTATTTACTTTATGTTATTTTACAAACGCAAAAATTATTTAATATTGAGTATGTAAATGTTTAAAGACATTTATACAAAAGTAAGCATTATATTGTTTGTAGTGACATTTATCCATTATGCTGCTAATTTTACAAATCAACAAATGTTTTATTCTACCGTAAAACCTATTTTAAATATTACGGTTTAAAAATACAATATTATTTAATAATGTGCATTAAATTTTTATGTGTGCATAACTATTTATATTGATTTAGTAAAATTAAATGTTTAACAAAATTATATACAAAGCAATTAATTTTATTCACAGTTCTTACTCATTTTACAAAACGTCAGATGCAATTTTAATCACGTATGTGTATATATGTACTGTTTAATTTGTTAATATTTTTAGTTTTTAAAAATGTTAATTTATTGTTGCACAATATTTAGTTTTAATATTTTGAAATGTGTTTGTTTGACTAAAAAGCATCAACATTAAAAATATTGTTTTTTATAAAATATTTTAACGAGAAAGCACATGATTTTATTTTATTAAATTAATTTAGTATTACTATAAAATTTATGTAATTTAATTTTTGTTTTCTTAATCATACATACTTTTTTAAATATTTAAAAAGAACATAAAACATTTAATTAAAAACCCTTAATGACTACATGGAATAACAATCAATTTTTTCATAATTTTGTAATTAACTAACATTTTCCAAAAAACTTTGTTTTTATTTATTTATATTATATTTTATTATTGCATAAATTAAAACGTATTTAATAAATTAACTATTTATTTATTGCTATCCAGTTATTTTTTATTAAGTAAAATATTAACTGTATGTAGATTATTAGATTTATAAGTTAAAACGTTAAACAGTATTTATATTTGTACTTTTTTAAAATATTACTTTTAATTAATACAATTTTAATTTTATCTGTGTATTAAAAATATTTAAATAAATAGTACAATTATTATAAATAAACTGTAATATAAGCAAAAAAAATAATATTTTTTGTAGTCAGTTTTTATAAATATGTGACACAAAACGTTTCTTATTTTTTAAATGAGTGTTTTGTATTAGTTACAGAACATTATTTAATAGTATAAACTGTTTTCTTGAAATAATTAAACCGTTATCACTAAATAAGCATTTTAACAGTCAATAGTATAAAAGTAAAATGTAGTGTTTGTTATAATTATAATTTAAAAATACGAGAGTATATTTATGTATACATAAATAATTGTTGTAAAACATATAATTTAATAATAAAAAAATAATCCTCTTTTGAGGAATGGCATTGTGTATTAAAAAATAAAATAAAATCAACGTTTTACAAAACCCCAATATCTAAATTTATTGGATAAATTTTTAGTTTATAAAATTATTTTGGTGTTTTATAGATTTCCAAATAAAAGGGGTTAAACATGTTGTTTTATTATAAAACATTTGGGTAACGTAAAACGTTAAAACGTTTACTGTAGAACGCGTTCTGTTTAACAAAGTTTAAGATTGAAAATACGTGTTGTCTATTTTTTTAATGTTAAAAATGTAAAAAATATGATAATAAAAAGTATATGATTATACAAAAAAAGATTAAAAAGTAAATTAAATAAAAAATAAATAAAATAAAACCAGTAAAAATATATAAAAGTTATTAATAATTTACGGAACAGTAATTTCAGTTTTATTAATTTAAAAATTAGAACTAAATCATATTTATAAAAAACAATTTTAAATAAGCTGATACATTAATAAACGTAATAAAAGTAATATGTTATATAATGCAAGTTACATATTAATGATACTTACAAAAACGACAATAAAAAAGTATATATAACAAAATCTAATTTAATTTATAAATAAATAATACGTACAAAAGCACAAATAATTAGTACAAACAATACATTTTGTAATTTTGTTATATTTGCGTTATTTATTTATTTTTATTAATAATGTATATGGGACTATGCATTTATTAACATTTATTTAAAAAAAAATAGTTTGCAAAATAGTACAAATAAAAAATATGTACTTTATTTAAAATTATATTTATTTGAACTTTATAAACTTATAAAAACACTTAATGTGACTTTATTAGTTGTTAATTTAATATTTAATTTTTTGTGTTATCGGTCATAAATCATTTTCAAAATAACATTTTTTTATATTTTAAAACAATTTTACTTATTACTAAACTTAGATATACTTCTAATTTTTGTTTTATATAATATTTTAACAATGTTTATAAATAAATAATTTTTAGTTATTATATTAAACGACAAAAATAAAAAAAGCTAACATGAATTAAAATTAATAACTACCTGCATAATTATTTTAAGATAATTATTTATTGGTACGGCAATTTATTTAAACCTTGTTAAATATGGGTTTAATTTTACTATCTCAGTAAATGATTTTACAAAAATATCCACTGCTAAACAATATTTCTCATAAAACATGGTTAACAAATTTGCGTTTAAAACTTTATTAATTGTTAACCACAAATTATAAATAACAACAACAAAATTAACAAATTTGTTTTTTTTAAATATAAAAAATAGTTTTTACATTTTTAGTAATCTTAATAATTGAAATATTTATGTACATGTAAATAAAACGTCTACAATCAAAAATACTTGTTACTAAACTCTTATTTTTTAATTTTTTCCTTTTATTTTAAAGGTTATATTTTTTAACAAGAGTAATTTTGCTAAAATATTATGGGCTATTAACAGTTAAACTTAATCATTTTTTATATTTTTTATAATTATTGAGGTTTAAGTGTATTAAATGTTTTAGATAAAAAGCATTCAAATGTGTAAATGATGATAGTTACACTTAAAAAAATTATATGCGTATTATTTTATAACATAAAACAATGACGTAACAATAATTAAAAAAATTATTTGTTTACATAATTTTACAAATACTAACATTACACAGTACACGCTATTGCACATACTTTATGTAAAGCACGTTAATTAGCTTTAAAGATTAAAACAATAATTTAAAAACATGATTTCTTATTTTTGTTTTATCGACCTATCAACCTTACCCTTGGCACAATTTTAAACTTTTACGGCAGTTGACTACAGTGAGTTTAAATAATGGAAACTTTTTCTTGACTACTAAAAATTACAAAATTACAAATAAAAAAGTTATAATTCTGTTTAATTATTAAAAATATTGCATATTTATTTAAAGTAAGCACAATGTTTGTATTTATAGCTTTAAAGGATTATACACGTCTATAAACCATAGACAGCCCACTCTATGGTTATTTGCGGTCCCGATTTTCCTTAAAACTACAATTGTATTGTACAACATTTTGTTTATTTATTATGCCTTTAAGTATATCATGGCAGAAAGTTTAAACAACTGCAATAATAAAGTCAAACTAGTAACTACATAGATAACTTATATTTTTTAATTATTTTTAAAGAACGTTTTAAGACTAAACTGTAGCAAAATGCGTTAGGGCATTTAGTAATATTTTAAAATAATGCTCTACTGCATACGTAAAAAAATAATATGTTTTTTTATTATAATTTAAAATTTAATTTATTTTTTTATTGTTTTGATTAAAAGTTTTTAAATAACAAAAACCAGATTTTTATTTAATTATCTTCACATTAAATAGAGCTTAATGCAACTAAAAAATTTTTAGGTTATCTTAAACTAGGTGTAAAGTAGATAACAAATCAAAACACGCAGATAGAAAAATGGTTATGTGTTATAAATCAAATGAAACAAAATCGTATTAATAATTTAGTTGATTCCTATTCAAAGCGTTTAAATAAATTATAAAAAAATTATAGTTCCTTTATTGAAGTACTAAATTTGCAAATCTGGTGATTTCCATTATCTACATATGTACATAATTTATAATATAATTTATTTTTAAGCAACTAAAATTGTTATCTTGTAAAATGTGAAACTTCTGGGTTTTTAGTCTAAGTAAAAATATAGTAACACTATATAGTAAAAAAATATGTTTATAATTTTAATTAATTGACTTGCTAAAATGATGTTTCATGGTTATTTTACTAAAATGTTAATGTGTTCAATATGCTTAAGTGATATGAAGATAGTCAATTAATTTAAATGTGTTAATTTTGAGACTGCCCAGTTTAGCCTCTGTATCAATATTATTATTAAAAATACAAAACAAAATAGAAAAAGAAAAAATAGAAAATAAAATATTAAAACAGTTTTTATAAATGTTATTGTTTTACAAGCACAAACATAAACAACAATAAATTTTTCCATTATGCAATTTTGCACTTATTAGCATTTTTAAATAACAGATATGTAGCACTATTTTAAACTGTTATTAAAACTAAACCAATTTGCATAAACCGAGGTCTTACAATAAGCAAAACTTGTGGCACTGGCTTAAAACCAAATAACACGTGGATTCAAGTTTTTTTGTGTAAGACTTAAAATATATACACTACTAACAATTTAAAAATAAGTATTTAAAAAATGCACGGTACTCCTGATTAACTAAAACCAAGTAGATTTATTATTTATGTGAATTTTATAAATATAATAAAAACCTTTAAAACCCATCAATAATAATGGCATTTATTAGTTATTATGTATAAAATAAAATCTTTTTTAACAACTAAAATACGTTCATTACTATCTGACTTTTTATTGTTTTATTTAATATATATAGTATGTATTAATTAACTTGTATTAGTACTTAAATATAATTTTATAGTGGTTAATGTGCAATTAAAGTAAATATTTATTTCAAATTGTTCCGTTTTTAAAAAACATTAATTTGTTTGCTAAAATAATTTAAATAATTTAATTAGTCATTCTATTATTAACGTTAATTTGTCAAAATACTTTCTGATACTTTATATTTTATTTAAATGATTAATTATTAAAATATGGTAAAATTATTAGTATAATAATAAAATTTAAATATTTGTTTTAATACTCATTAACTAAATTGTAATAAAATATGTGTTAAAATAATATTCTTATTTATATCCGTAATATGTTTTGTATAATTATATCAAAAACCGTAGTAAAGTTAACTAACAAAATTAATAATTACATTATATTAGCAGAAACGTAAAGACTAAATTTACTTTATTGAAAAAAATATTTGTAAATTAATTTTAACAATTGTAATTGGTTTTTTTAATTAATAAATAAAGTAAATACATGTTTAATATTATAAATTAAAATTGATGTTTTATTGAAATCTCGATGGAGTGCGGTAAAATAGTCTATATGTTAAAGTTGATAATTCGGCAAAAATTGCAAATATTTTTTGCCTGTAATAAAAAAAGTAAAAATTTAACATTAATATTAATAAATGATAAACATAACACATTAACAATTTTATCTTTAAAATTAATAGTTAATATGTACTATTATGTATTTTAACATTTTTTAGCATGTAAAAACTTGGATAGGGAGACTGTTGCTTATAATAATACATTTACCTAGCGGTGGTACATTTTAAACATGTAAAAAATTAAAATATTATGTAAATTTTGCCAGAGTCTAACATCGCACATATACTTTTACACTTTTGCCGTATTTTAAATATATGTGCTTTTTTGATCTTTTTTAGCCATATATTTTGAACAGGGCCTTGTCTTAGGATGTGTGACGATGAATTAAACAGACTTAAAATATGTAAATAAATATATAATATTATTAAAATTGTTTATTTATTACAACGTACGTAAACAATTTAATTTACTAATAATATTTAATATTTTGCTAATTAACAATTTACAAACTTTTTTGTAACTCTTCCTATTTTATTTAAGAAAGTAGGTAGCATTGAGTGTAAGATTAGCCAACTAGATGCTATAAAGTTATTACTAAAAAGAGGATTTTACATTATTAAACTACATAATTAAAAAAATTAAACAATTTTAATTTTTAAAACTGAAATTTAGGGTATATTTACACAAAATCAAATATGGTTTAAATAAATATATAAATTTAACATAACTTACCCCACAGATATCAAGCGTTTTCTGTAATAATAATTAATTATTTAATTATTATAAATTGTTTTTATTTATTTTTATGCATTTAAATAATATATACATATATACATATATATAATAAAATGCATACTTTAAATTAATTTTGTTCTGTTGTGCTTCTATATTTTTAAATACACAAAAAGTTTGGATGATTAATAATTTTATCGATTGTATGCAATGTTTTATTAATAACTTTAAAATAAAGTTTTTAACGGTTTATAAATAATAATCATAATAAAATAATAAATGATATAATATAAAATATAATATTTTTAAGTTATTTAAATAAGTAACTTGCCATCTTCAGCACTTGTTTGACCACCTTGTAAGACTGTTAGTGTAAAAGTTTATGTACATATTATATATATTAAATTAATTAAATTTATATATTAAATAAAAACACATTTTTATGTTATATTGTAATAATATTATTTAATAAAGCAAAATAAATTGTGTTACACTATATAACCAAACTATATATAATAATGTACTATGTCAATATAATTTTATACGTATTTACATTTACAAATATACAAATAAAAAAGTAATTTTAAATATTTAATAAATAATTTTAAAATACTGTATTTAAACAAAATGTATATTTGGTTTCAAAAACTATTTGATAAATATTATTTTATAACACAATCGTATTTATTTAAGAAATGTATAATTATTAAAAATTATTTTAGATACAATTTTAAAAATTTGGTTTATACGCTTGCGATTGTTAGAAAACAATAAATTACATTTTGTTACTTCTTGCAAATTTAGTGCACAAACCGTAGTAATCATAAAAAAAGAAAAAATCCATAGTGCTTTGGAGAACATATTGTTTACTTATTGTTAAATTAATATGCTTAAACAATTAATGAGATTGAATTATATTTGTATTAATAACAAATAAACACATTATTGTGCATAAATGTATACATTTGTCTAAGGTATTTTAGAGAAAAAAATTAGCGTAGTTTAATGTAACCAAATATTTTTAAAAACGAATCAATTTTTAGAAAATATTTATAGTACATAGAGGTTTTAAATGGTTTAAATATTACTAATTTAAAATAATATTAATAATAATTTTTATTATTATTGTAGACAATTTAATGACTGTTCCGCATTTTAGCGGTAGTATTAACGCTTAAACAATATGTTTTCCTAAATTTTAGTTTAATGCGGTACTATATTTAGAAATCAGTACATTTGTAAACTCAAAAACAAAAAATTTAAAAACGTAGTAGTACAAGTGATAGCAAAAAAATAAAATAGAAAATTATATGTTAATGGATATAATTAGAGTTAATACAGTAAAAATGTGATTTAAAAAAATTAAAATTATTATACTTTAAATGAGTTATTATAAAGCACAGTTACATTATGTTGTAGAATGTCCAAATTAATTTAAATAAATAACGTGAAAGTTGTTAATTTCAATTTTTGTTTAATTTTGTTTGATTCTGGATTAATTAATATTTTATTATAGGTATGGCAAATATATGTTTTGTATTGTTCGTTTTTGGCACATATTGCGATAAGTTTTCCATGATTTCAAAAACATTGTTTTTTAAAATTTAAATATAATGGGTAAATATTATTAATTTCAATCCTTGATGCTAATTGTATACAAAATTTAAAATGTTTATTAACAATAAAAATATTTAATTTCTGCAGATTTTGACACCAAATATGCATATTTTTTAAACAATATGATTTTGTTTTAATTTACCAAAAAAATTACAGGTTACTAATATAATACTAAAGGATAAAAAAGATACAACAATTAATGTAGTAATATAATTATCAACATTCCGTTTTTTGAGTCGTCTTATGTAGTAACGAATAAATTTACTTTTTATAAATATATTCTTTACATGATCACAATAGGTAAATCTAGTATTTATGTTTACATCAAGATACTTCATTTTGTTACAAGTACATATGTTTGTTTGATTTAATTTAAATATTTTCTTTAAATTTATTGGTTCTGTTGAACCCCTTGTTGTAAATTTAAATGGTTTGTATTTTAATAAATTTATTTTAATATTGAAGTTAGTAAACCACTGTACAATTTTATTAATAAAATTTTTAAATTTTTTAAAATTATTATTTTAAAACAATTTTGTATACAAAACCATATTATCGGCAAATTAAAACAAATGTGTAATATATCTTCGTACAGTACAAACAAAAATGGAGATAGTACTGCACTTTGTAAAACTTTATTATTAATTTTGTTAATTTAAATTTATTATAATTAATTTGTGTAAACTGGTTTGTTTTTAAAAATATTTTTGTGGTTATTTTAAAATATAGTTGGGTGTTTCAAGTGGTTCAAGAAATTAAATTAATTTAATTTAATATAGTATTGAAAACAAATTTATTATAAAAAAACATGCAGTATATTAAACATTTTTCTTTGGCAAAAAATTGAGTAATCTAATAAACAAAATTGGTTATACAGTCTAAAGTAGAATAATTTTTTTATATGCAAATTGTCGGTAATTATTACTAATGCTCAATATAGGCTTAAGATCTTTAAAATTTATTTTCTCAGTTAAATTTAAAATTACAAGTATATACAATTAAATGTTATTGCAATTTTAATGCAAATATAAATTTTTAATTTAAATTTAACAACAAAATTAAAACAATTTTTAAAAAATAATATATATAAAACATCGGTTTTTAAATTATTTTAAATTTTTAGTTACTATGTTACATAATTTTAAAATTACTATTTAAAAACCAAATATTAAAAAATTAATAAATAATTTTTAGTACATATGTAAACATGTTAATTTAGAATTTATATTTTTATACGAATAAGGAATTCGGCGGATGCGAAACATAAACTTAAGTTATTAAAAATGTATTTTCAAATAATAATTTATATATGTATTATATATATATATATATATATATATATATTATATGAATTTTAATTTTTGATTTTTAACAAAAAATGATAAACAAGTAGCTTATTTTGGGATATAATTACGCTTTTTTTAATAGATAAATTTATTTACATAGTAATAATTTTTTCAAATTACAAAATAATATTTTTTTACTTATTGGATTTTATTTAAAAAGTTAAATAAAAGTATAAAAAATAAAGTAAATTAATAAAAACTCTAAGAAATGCGGATAATTATGCATTTTTTCCACATCAAGTTAATTACTCCATACCAAGGAATTCAATTGTAAAATTGTTTTAAATGTCAACTGCATTTTACAAGTGCTAAAATAGTGTTTATAAAAAATAACATATTAAAATTAACAAACTTTTTTTACACATTACTTAAGCATATTAGATGCATTAACATTTTACTTAAATAATCTTTAAACATTACTTTAGTAATACTAATACATTTTTTACAAATAGCATTACCAAATTTTTGTTTAGACAAAGAACTCAAAATTTGCACATTTTGACAAAATAAAAATATTACTCCATTATTTGTTTAAAAATAAATTATATTATAAAATATGTACATAAATAGTAATAAACAGCATCATTTTTACAAATTAAAGTAGTTTAAAGGATGACCATGAATTTTATAATTTTTTTAAACGGTTTTAATAGGAATAAACTAAAGTATTAATACAATATTGTCAAATGTTTTTTTAATAATTAATTTTTTAAGCGTGCGTTAATTTTGTATCTAATAAACCTCTTGTCTAAGATTATTTTAAATATTTTTAATTGTCTTGTGGTCCGGGCTGTATAAAAGCAATTAAATAAAATGTTGTTTTTTTACATTTAAAAAATTCGGTTTGTACAATAAAAAATAAGTTGCATTTTAAATTTTTATTTAAAACACGTTACCCTTTTTAAGGTATGCACCAAAGCATTATTTCAAACAATTATTAAATGTTTTATAGCATTTTGCCGTAGTTCAATTCTAAAATTTTTTTTAAAAATAGCTATAAATTTTGAGCTGTTTTATTGACTACTTGTTTAACTATATTTTGTAAATTGTTTAAAGTTAATTCCAAAATATGCGCAACCTATTTAACAATGCAATTGTAGTCTTGAGGAATATCGGGACTACAAATAACCGTGAATTGCACCGTCTATAGTTCTTATTTTAAATCACGCTAGTCAGTAAAATAATTAACCTCTAGAAAAATAGTAAACGGTTTTTATATATTTTTGTAAATTTTACACGCCATTGTTTATGTTGTGTTGTTGAAAAACTGCTTTAACTTGTATGCAGTAAAGTGTGAGCAGTTATGTAAACACTTATAACATTATGTAAAAAAAAAATAAGTTTTCTTAAAATCATTGTTATCTAATTGTTTTATTTTATTAACCATATATATATATATATATATATATAATTTATGGTTACTTGTTTTTGGCACACAAAAAATATATACAATTAATATGCGTAAAAAAGCATAATATTATTTAGAAAACGTACTATAGTGTGCAAATATAATAGTATACATAAATTGCAAATAATCTATGAGTGCGCATAACTAATAACACTATACATTGGATGAAAGATAATGAATAATCACAAATTAAAATAAGCAAATTACAACAACGGTAATTAGGTACACCAAAAAAACAAACTCATAATTTAGATGTAAAAATTATTATAAATTTTGTTAAGATTGGATAGTAACCTTGCTAAATACGGCAGACAAAAATTTAAATACACATTTGTTTTGCACTTATTGTTTATATATAATCTTTTTTTTAATGCAAATAATTTACTAAAATTACAATAATTAGAGTTGTTGTAGATACGTCTGATAAATTAAAAACATTCCTTAAAGTGCCAATAAATTATTTTATTAAAAATGTTATTGTAAGGAGTGCCCGATAATTGGTTAATTATAGTAATACATTTTTCAACTTTATAAAATCTATTTCTTTAGTCGCGGATCTATTACAAAAAAGCAATATAATATTATTGGATAAAATGTAGTATTAATAACATGTTGGCAAACACGAAGGTTTTTTAATCGTTTTATGTAGTAACATAAACCTCGAGTTTTTGTAAACAAATGGTCGATGTGATCAAACCAGGTAAGTTTGTTATTCAGTAAAACACCGAGATATTAAAAAATTTTACAAGTATCAATCTTTACATTTGTAAATATAAACCGTTGGATAAAGTTAAATTAATAATGTTAAAAGATTGTGTAAGCTAAAATTAATTACTTTACAATTTGTAAAATTTAATTTTAAATTACGGTTTATAAACCAATTAAATAACTCACTAATTAATTTCAAGTAATGCACATTATTTCGCATAAGTAAAAAGTACAGCAAACACTTTTAGTTAAAGAAAATATACGTATAATTAAAAAAAAGAAGATATAACCGCACCTTGTAGAACGCCTTTGTTATCTTGAATTAAAGTGGCTTTTTACACCCAATTTAAATGTATTGTGTTTTCTTTTCAAAATAATTAGATAACCATTTAATTTTGTGATTGGGAGCATTGATTTTAATAAGACGGTAAATCAGTTTGCTTTTGCATATGCTATTAAATTTGGCTTTATAATTATCAAACAAACATATTACAAAGCCTTTTTTATTATCTAGAAATTTTGCAATATTAAATTCTTAGTCAACTTTAAAAGTACTGACTTGCATAAAATTAGTCAAAAATGTTACATTTTTTAATTTTGTAGTATGGTTTTTGAAACTAGAACAATTTTGAAAGTTCTCCACAATTCTGCTATTCTGCTACCGTTTATAAAAATGGTTAAAATTTGCATTAATGGAAAGTATATTCAGTGCAAGCATAGTTTTAACATTTGCATACAAAGCCCATCTGGACTTGATGACGTTGTGGATTAGGAGCTTTTTATAATTTTTTTACAATTATATATATATATATATATATATATATATATA
>JAKXYG010001004.1:25000-38939 GCA_025895645.1 Cardicola forsteri | reverse complement strand
ATGATTGTAGAAAAGTTGACATCTGATAAAATTTTTTCCTATTAAAGATAAATAAAAAGATATTATTATTTTATATTATTAATAATATAGTTTTATATATATCGATAAACTGACTTCTTACAATAAATTACGTGATTATTAGACATATGATAGTTAGTTAACCAACTCCTACAATCTTAAAAATACGTTTTTTTTGTAAATGCAATAATTTTTAACAAAATAAAATTTAAATTAATTGTTTGCACAATCTAACATACACAATAAATGTACTTTTTTGTTATTGTAGACTAAAATTTGTTAAGTTTTTTAATTGGAGATTCCGCCCACCCGGCCAATTTTTTGTTCGTTCGTTTGTTTGTTTGTTTGTTAGGGCAATCAAAACGAGCAGTTGATTGAAAATTATTATTTATACTATTATGTTCCATTATGTTCTTCTTCTTCTTCTTCTTCTTCGTCATTTTGACTTGAAAACGCACAATAATTGAAATATTATTTCAAACGTTGTAATTGTACACGCAATCAATTGTCAAAATGTTATTTATTTATTTAGTTAGTTATTCAAGTTTTTAAATAAACATAATGCAAAAATAACAATTATAGATAGATAGTGTTTTGTATACAAAACAATTTATCCAAAATTTGTAATACAACACTAGCATTTCCCCAAATTTAAATTGTTTCCAATCAAAATTAAACCTTGTTCATATGTATATACACTTTAAATTATATAAGACTTTTTGTTTTTCAAAAAGCAATAAGCGTTTGAAAGTTAATCTCATCACAAGTGCTGTTATATTATTGAAATTAAACGTTTAAAGGTTTAAATGTGTGCAATATAAAAACAATATTTTTCTGTTTTATTATGCTTTAAAGTTTCAATCAAATGATATACTAAAAAAAATAACGTTAAGTGCTTGCTTGTTTTAAATAATCAAAAAATAAACTTATTTCAATTATTTTTTTTTTGAAAAAAATACTTTTTTTAGTCTTTAGGCTTATACTCCCAATTTTGTAAGACACAAATTTAAACAAGGTAGTAATTAATGTCGCGGATTGGTCTAGCGGTAGAGCACTCGACTCGTTATGCTGGGTGGGCATCGCGGTTTGATTTTTGCCACTGGCACCAAAGGTAAGTTCCAGTTGAGCTGACAAATGTTTTTTGTCAGACATGTAACAAAAAAAACTTCATTGTCTCATTTTTCTGTCTTGTCAATTTGGTCCAACAAATTGGGTTGGTTTAAGTTTGACGAATGATGGAGACTTGAAAATGAAAGGTGACTAACGAATTAAGTATTAATTTGGTTTATTTTTTCGATTGTACAAATTAGGCGCAACGTTGACAACTATGAAAATGTTTAGTCGTCAAAAATAAGTCCCATTTTTTACTGCGTTTAATATTTTTTACCAGTCGGACATTTTGAACGAAGCCGAAGGTGGGATTCGAACTTGGGGGTCCCATTCGAGCGCCGTATCGCTAGGCTAGTTTGTTAGATTAAACAATTTGTTAGATAAAAGACTACATATTGTCATTTTTATAAATATAAATAAAGCTTTTGTGAAAAGATTATTTACAAATTGGCACTTTGAAGAATGAACGGCAAAATGCTTATTTTTTAACTATTGTACAAAAAAATCATGTCACAAAAATGTTATTTTAAAATGTTACAGTATAGAGCTACTTGATGTATAAAAAATAAACAATACGTGTTACCTGTTAACTTATAAATTAAAATAAAATAAAATGTTAAATAAACTATTGAATTGAATAAATTTAACTTTTTTGACAATGTTTTTTTTGGAAAATGTAACAATTTGTATTTTATTTGAAACAGTCATATTATGTAATAAATATATGCTTCTATTCAAACGTTGTTTAAAAATAAAATTTAATATTTTAGTAAAAGTACGGTAAAAAATGTAATTCAATTCCTCCTTTTATATTGATTTTGGCTGTTTGACCTAAATTTTTGAAAATGCCGTTTTTAATTTTCAAGGTCATTTTCATGTTACATGAAAAGCGATCTTTTTATTTTTACGTTATTTTTTTATGTTTGCTACTTTGAATGTTTCACGAAAAAGGCATCTTTCAGCAGTGGACATTTTGGCGAAGCCGAACGTGGGCCCGCATTTGGTGGGCCGGCGATACGATTCGAACCCCCATGTCCACCGAGGTCCGAATTCGAGCGCTGTACCGCTAGACCACCCCGGCACTATAGTTGACTTCAACTTAGCACAATTTAAGCTGTTTAAATAGTTTTTGCGACATTTGGCGACGATAAACAAGGGTTCACATTTAGTGCCAGGAGAAGTCATGCCTACTTAGTTTTGAATTTGCGCTCTTTCAATGTAACAATGCAACAGACTAGAAATTAAATTATATATATATATATATATATATATATATATATATATTGGATAACCTTCCTAACTCAGCTTAGAGAAGATTACAAAATTAACTAATCTATCCAGTTTTGAATAGGTTCGACAACTGACCAGAAACATCAGAATGGGGAATAAGTTAGAAAAGGAGAAGAGGTAACTGTAAATATAAACAGTTAGATAATTTTCAACTATCTATTATATTCTAGAAAAATGATACACCACAACACTGAAGACTGCATACCTTTGAATTCCTAATTTACACATTTTGATACCTATAGAATGGATTGGATGTTCCAATTCCTGTGCTACTTCTATATCTTTGATACAACTTATTGAGTTGTGTTGTAAATAATGTGAATAACGGTACAAGACAGCAAACGATTACTGATGTCATTGTTACTTACCGATGGAGCGAACACGGCAACAAATGAATTATTGCATCGATTTGTTTGGTATAACACATGGTGCTTATATTGAGCTGTATTAATTGAGATGTAGCGATACAGCGCTTGATTTGGACAATATTTAATTGTTTTTAGAAATGTTATATTAGTATTGTCAGATTCACTTGAATAATAAATTTGCTAGGTAGCTCAGTGGTTTAAGGCGCTGGCCTGACACCAGATAGGGCGTGGGTTCAAGTTCATGTGTGTGTAAAACTTGAAAGGTATGCGCTGCTGATGATTCCAAATGTAAGGATGAAACAGCTGTACAGTGCTCCTGGTTGACTTGAAAACCTAGTAAATTTATTATTCAAGTGAATCTGACAATACTAATATAACATTTCTAAAAAGATATAATCTTTTAAAAACCCCATTGTTAAATATTTAATTGTGTTTAATAAATTTAAAGTTTCTATTTTACTTTTTACCATTCCTTCGCATTTATATTTGATTGTGTCAAATGTACACCTTTACTAGAATATTAAAGTTATCAATACTATAAAGCTATCATTATTCATTACTTCAAAAGTTGTACGCTTTGAAGAGCAGGGGAGTATAAAGAATGTTCCATGTAAATGCACACTAAATCTTAGTCATTGAATACTCAACTTTTATTCTAAATCATGGAAACTTTCGTTTATTATAGAATTCTATTTTTTTGTTGACTCTTTAGCAATATTGATTTTTTTACAAAAGCGCGTTCAAATTTTTCATCTTTTTTTCAACCAAATTTGGAATAGTGTTGTAAACATTTGGCCTTAAATATTAATTAACAAAAAATGTGACAAATTATTGGGCTTGAGCAACAAACATTTCATCTATCCCATTTTGGTTTTATTGTCGCAGCTTCTGCTTCTACACATGCATAGCAATTGTAATTATTCTATTAGAGTATTTACTGCATTTCAACATATTTATATTGTACAAAATTTACACGTCCGCTGTCACAATAAAATCAACATAAATTAAATAATTATGTTTTTTTTACATTAATTGATAAAAATAACATTTTCAATTCCAGCGTTTACATATAAAAACAATTTTTTTGTAAACAAAATATTACCTAACAAAAAAACAGAATTACAAATTCATTGTTTATTTACGAAAAAAAAACAATTAAAAATTAGCGTAAATAACACAAAAACGGACAAAAAAATTTGACCTATTTTTTGAACAACTATTTTATATTTGAAATATGTGTACAAACTTTAAAATGACAGATTGAATTACAAAACAAAAAAAACATTCCAACAGTAACAACCATAGGAATGTTTAAAAATAACCCCAATAAACTGGACGTAAAATAAAATGTGCCTAACCATTTATATGTACCGGTACAGAGATATCGGTGGCGCAATCCAGTTTTAAGTTCAGCGTTTCAGTCATCTCTATCATCTAGATATTATTATTATTATTACTATTAATATTAAAATGTTGTTGTAGGAAAAAGATGTGACTGAGCCTTTATCATAATCGGGGGATAAGCACCGCCCACAAATTGTTATCGCCCAGAGTAGTCCAAATTACCAAACGTCTTCAAAAACACCAAATTGTACACTGTTGAAAGATGCGTTTCTCGTGCAAACATTGAACGTGGCAAAAATGTAAAAATAAGTATAAATATATTGAACCGGCGTGATCTAACGGTACGCGCTCGATTTGCTTCGATTCTTTTTATTTTTGTTTGCTGCTTTGACGAGAAACGCGGATGCCTTTCAGCAGTAGACATGTGCATGAAGCCAAACGTGGACTCGCATTTAGTGGGCCGGTGGTGGAATTTGAACCTCGATGCCCACCCAGGTCCAAGTCGAGCGTTGTACGAATTAAAATGTTGGTGTCAAGGTCACATCTTTATTAATTCCAAGTGCTCAAGGCATCAAGAATATTTCCTTTCCATTGTTTACGATTTTTGGAGGCGAGTACAGATTTGTCAATCCAATCGACTTTGCCATTGTTTCCAAGATAAAGTCTTGGCCAAAATAGGGTGAAGATCGTTGCGAACAGCATTTATCCAAATACGTTTTGTGACCATCTTTCTTTTTCTTCCAATCGACATTTGGATAAGCCAACGTTACGGAACGTGAAATTGCATCATGATGTTTACGAAGAACGTGACCAAACCAGCGCAATCTACATTGTCGCGATACCAAAGAAGGAAGTTCATGGAATTAGAGGTCATCTCGAATTTGGCAGTTACTAATCATTTTTGTCCAGTTTCTTGCTACGGATGATGCAAAATGAGTGTTGTGCCAAATATAGCTGAGACATCTTGCCACAAATTTGTTGAGCTTTATGATCTCTGACCCTGTAAGAATCCAGGTTTCAGCTGCGTACAGAAGCACTGTGCGAAAAAAAACCAAATTAGGTTTAACAATACACCAGTAATGTGATTTGTTACAACGTAAAAGATATAATTAAATTTTTGTCTATTAAGTAGATTAATTTTTGTAAAACTATTTGAAAATACAGCATTTATGTTTTGCGGTTGGTAAAGCAATTAGCTTTTCAACATTTTGACTTTAACAAATTGATAACCGTGACAAACTTAGGTGATTAACCAAATTTTTCCGCATAATCTTTGTAACGCCGCTACTGTTTGTACTTAATTTTTTTGTCAGGATTATCTCCCTTAGCCCAACAGTTACCTTAAAATACTCGAAGTGGAGGTCTACTCGATTCCTATTCTGTTAGTCTAGGTACCTTAATATACCTAGTTCAAGATGTGCCACATATGTTAAATAGTTACCATGAGATACCTTTTAAGCATCTTGGTTGTATGCTGTCATCCATTTACAATGGAACTCCAGTAAGAGCTCAGTTATACCGCTGTACCAGTTGGCACCTAGTCCAGGATGCACCACATAGAGGACGAACAGTTAGGTATATCATCAACATTGGAAATTGAAACTTTATAGGCATTATTTCAATCCTCAAGATCATTAACGTTTGTTGTTTTATTGACAGTCAATTTTGTTAAACAATAACACTTTTGCTAATTTAATTTTTAATGTAAGTTTTTAACTCGCAAAAATGATGATTAAATTATCCAATTAATTTAATTATTTCCAAAATGGCAATATGTCTAAAATAAGCACAAAACTTACTTGACTGTTTATCTTATCACACAATAAATTGCTAAAAATTTTCTATATAATGTCTCTTTCGTTTCCTTATTGTATTCAATTTGTCAT
This sequence comes from Cardicola forsteri, assembly GCA_025895645.1. Lineage (NCBI taxonomy): Eukaryota > Metazoa > Platyhelminthes > Trematoda > Strigeidida > Aporocotylidae > Cardicola > Cardicola forsteri. The sequence continues at coordinate 32,923 of JAKXYG010001004.1, read as the reverse complement.
AAATTAAACGCATGTGTTTATTTGTATGTAAACACTTATTTACTTTAAAAAAAATTTAATTTATTTTATAATAAGACGGAATTAAACATGAAATTACTTTTATAGTGTCATTTTCTACTTCCACCTTTTTATTGATTATTGAATAGTTTTGAGGTGGGATTTTAGTACCAAATGCCCTTTTTATCACAAAGCCTCATCCTTTATCCAAACTTGGGACCGGTTAAATCGGTTTTTATTTTTGATCTGGTCTAGGCGGACTTCAATAATAATGTGCCGGGGTGGTCTCGAGCAGTACAGCGCTCGAATTTGGACCTCGGTGGGCATCGGGGTTCGAATCCCACCACCGGCCCACTAAAATGCGGGCCCACGCGTTTGGTTTCGCTAAAATGTGTCCATTGCTGAAAGATGCGTTTCTAGTAAAACATTCAAAGTAGCAAACATAAAATAAAATTAAAAAAATAAATTTTTGTATCAAATAAATTATAAATAGTCTAACAAAACAAATGTAACAAAAACTTACAATTTGATTTTAAATTTTTTAAATGAATTCTTTACAAACAAAAAAAATATTATTTTTTTATAAAATTTTGATAATATATTCATTAAAGAATTAAAATTACTTGGAATGTTTTATGGGAAATAAGTGGACATTTCTAGGAAAACCGAATGGTAGATACATTTGATGCCGCTGGCTACAGTTAATCAAATTTATACTGAGTTTGTAATTATTCTCTTGTTATTAATTGTTTCTTTTAAATAATAATATAATATATATATATATATATATAATAATAAACCCTTTTGCTTTAAAAATAAACATGGGACAATAAGACAACAGTTGCAACAAAACAACAACAACACTAAAGTCTCGTTGGTATTAAAGATGCTGCAATTTGAAAATTGACCTTCCTTTCGGCTTTCACTCAACTCTGTCGTCCAGATACGTGCGATCACTTCTTTACCGGAATGGCATCCTCTTGATTGTTTCCGTAGCAGTATACATTTTTTTACAGAGGCTAGGTTGCTAACCTTACGCGCTCAAACCCTCCTCCTTTATCAAGGCTTGGGATTGGCTAGATTGCATCATTTTTGGTCCAAACTAGGTGGAGTTATGATAATAATAATAATAATAATAATAATAGTAATAATAGTAATAATACCCAACACGGCTTATAGCAATCAATATCTTTTGAACATCTAACAGAATTAAACAATTATTTTAAAATACATCCTCAGGCATACATACATACATACATTAATTAGTAAATATTCTTAATTAATTTTAAAATATTAATTTTATTTAAAAACATAAAAAAATATTCCCATAAATTTAATAAAATCAATTCGTTTATCTTAAAAGTTGCATTTTTTTCATTTGAATATATGTATGATCGAGTTGAAATGATATGTAATATTTTAATAAATAAAAAAAGGCATAAACCTTTATCAGATATAGATTTTAACTAGTACAATTACAAATGCTTCAGTTGTTAAAGTTTTAGTATTTTGATTATAATCTTCGATGTTATCCTAGTAGTTAATCAAAAATTTATTTATATTTGTAGAAATTGTACACTTATTTATTATTTCTTTTAGGGTTAATCGGTTAAATATTTCTTGATGTACTGCAGATAGTAGAACTCAAAAATGATATATTTTTAAAGTATTTTATTTAATAAGAATTAAGTAAATTAAAAAAATATTTATTTTGTACTTGACACAAAATCGAATTTGTATATAATTGTAATTTATTTATACTATTTTAAACGTATTGACGGGAAATGCATGTTTTTTAGCGAAGGCAAACGTCGGTCTGCATATGGTGCCGGTGGTGGCTATTCGAACCCATCCAGGTCGAATCGGCGTATTGCTAGATTACGCCGGCACATTGGGCAAATTGCAAGTGGTTTTGTTTTGAACTCTACAAGATTCAAACTGAATTTAGCCATTTGTAAACAAATTTCCGCCATAACCCACTCGATCACCCGGGGACAAATCGTTTTTCTTTAAAAGCGTACAATGCTGGGAAGACCTTGTCAAACAAAACTATAAAATTAGCTGTTTTAATAATGTTTTGGTTGTTGTAAAATTAAAATAATATCGGTAGAACAACAACAACAACAAGAAAATTGTTTATATGTAACATTTTCTAAACTCATCTTTGATCATATTATGAAATAATGAATAAAAAAAAATAGAATAAAATATAAAGTAGAAAGTATTGTATTATACAAATGATCGATAATATCAATTTTTAAAAACTAGTAAATTTTTTTTTATTTTTACCATTTTCAATGCTTTGACGCATGCCTTTCAACAGTGGACATTTTTGGCGAAACTGAACACGTAGGTCTGCATATTGTGTCGGTGGTGGGCATCGAATTACGATGCTCATCCAGGGTCGCTACGAGCACTGTATTGCTGTACTAGCACGGTAAATGAACAACATTTTGTCTAAAACATTGTATTAGAAAAATTAAATTAACAATAAATGAATTTGATTGAGTGATGTGAAATTAAATCAAGTGGGAAAATAGTTGTGTTTAAATTAAAGTTGACTTTTCTTGTTTGTAAAAAGGGATACAACTTTTAAAATAATTAATGATAAAAAAATATTTAAATTAGAAAAACGGGGTAGCCAATATATAAATATATAATTTTAATTACTTAAACAGATTTTATTCAATTTTTTAATATAAATTGTATTTAAATAAAAGAAATATTTTAAATAATCAGCTGATTACTATAATTGATAAAAATTATATATATCATTCAATATTACATAAAATATGTGTTTACAGATATCCACCTGGATGCATAAAGTATCATAAGGCTGTATGACAATATATATATATATATATATATATATTTTATGTTTGCTACTTTGAATGTTTGCACGAGAAACGCATCTTTCAGCAGTGGACATTTTAGCGAAGTCAAATGCATGGACTCGCATTTTAGTGCCGGCGATGGGATTCGAATCCACGTCCACCGAGGTCCGAATTCGAGCGCTGTACCGCAAGAAAATAAGATGCGTAAAAATTGAATTTTAATCGGAACATATTTAAATGAAACAAATATAATGATTACATTTTTAAATTAGAGGAGCTATATAAAAAATTTTATTTCGCTCTGAAGAACGCGGCCAACCAAATTGCTTCATGTGATTGTACTCAAAAGTTTTGGCATTGGGAATTTTCTGCATTTTGAAAACTAAAACTTTTTTCTACCGTAAAAGCATCTTTTTGTGTTGTCTGTTGAGCAACAATTATTTTTTTTATTAAGGTTAGACTGCCAACTTTGTGCACTCATGTCTTTTAGCGGTGGACATTTAAAGCAAATCCGGTTGTGGGAATCAAAATGCCGGGGTGGTCTAGCGGTACAGCGCTCGAATTCGGACGTCGGTGGACATGGGTTCGAATCCCACTACCGGCACTAAAATGCGGGCCCACGTTTGGCTTTGCTAAATGTCCACTGTTGAAAGATGTTTCTCGTAAAACATTGAAAGTAATAAACATTTAAAAAAAATGTATGCCCAATCACATTCGAGTGTTTCACAATTCATATATTATGTGTTAAAATAATATTTTTTACAATTTTATAATGTAACATGCCATACAACTGGGATAGATGAAACGAATAGAAACATCTATAACAAATTGCATATTGAATTAATTTTCAATAATCTATTTTACTTTGTTTCAATAATTAAAACTCAAATAAAAATTAACTTTTATTTTTATGTTATAAAAAATTAACTTTTTTTCTAATTAAATAAAAAAACAATAATTATATTAAGTAAAGCGTGAAGAAGTAATTTATTAACTTTGTAATTGTTTAACAAACACATAACCGAAAAAGCAGTAATGCAAACAATGTTTGATAGCAATAATCATTATTATTAGTTTAGCAGATATTAATTTGCTAAAATATTTATAATAATATGTAGGTACTTTTTGAATCAAACAATTTGTAAAAATTTGATAATAATTTAGTAAAGCAATCAGCGTTTGTTAAAGCAAATATAATAAATTTATGTAAATTTATTATTATTATTATTATTATTATTATTATTATTAATATTATTATTAATATTATTATTACTAATGCTACAATAATAAATATTATTAATGTTGTTATTATTAATAATGTTATGATGATAATGATGATTATTAATATTATTGTTACAATTATTATTACTATTACTATTAGTAATATTAATGTAATTATCATTATCGTTGTTATCATTATTATTACTATTGTTATTATTTTTATTAATAATATTGTTATTATTATTATTATTATTATTATTTTTATTATTATTATTATTATTATTATTGTTATTATTATTACCATTACTATTATGATATTGTTATTATTATTGTTGCGATTATTACTATTATTATTGTTATTATTATTTATGTAAATTTATTATTAATATTAATATTATTATTATTACGATTGTTATTATCGGTATTAATAATATTGTTTTATTACCATTATTTTATTATGTTATTATTATTAATAATAATATTATATTATTATCACTACTGCTGTTACTAGTATTAATAATAATATTATTATTAGCATTATATTATTATTATTGTTACTATTATTGTTATTAATATTATTATTATTATTATTATTGTTATTAATAATATTGTTATTATTAATATTACTGTTAGTGTTATCATTACTATCAATAATATTAATTTTAATATTATTGTTATTATTATTATTGTTATTACTATTATCATATTATTATAACTATTGTTATTATTAGTATTAATAATATTGTTATTTTTAATATATTATTATTATTATGCTATAATTGTTATTATTATATTATTATTATTATTATTATTACTATTGTTATTATTATTATTATTGTTAACATTATATTATTGTTATTATTATTTCTATTATTATTATTATTATTATTATTATTATTATTATTATTATTATTATATTTTTATTATTATTGCCATATTGTTATTGTTATTATTTTTACTGTTATTATTATTATTAATAATAATATTGCTATGATTATCATTATTGTCATTATGTTATTATTATCATTAATGTTATTATTATTATTATATTATTATTATTACTATTGTTATTGTTATTATTAGTACTGTTATAATAATAATAATAATAATATTAATAATAATAATTATTATTAATATAATTGCTGTTATTAACATTGTTATCAATATGTTATTATTTTTATTATTGTTATTATTAATATTATCATTAGTCTTTTTAATATTGATATTGTTATTATTATCATTATTATTTTGAATACTTTCGAAAAATTATTTGTAAGCTTAACGAGGGATTGCTGAACGTGGAACATCGAGGCTCCAGTGCTAGACCATTCTAATGTTTTACGTTTTTCTAAAGTAAACAAAATTAGCAATAATAATTTAATTTACAATGTTTAATTATTTTTTTAAATAAATATATCTCTATAATGTAAACGTTAATAAATATTGTTAATTGATAGTTTACTAAAAATAGAATGTACTTTTGTTTTATACTATCTTAGCCTTTTATCTTTTTTTATTCCAATTTTTTGCTTTTATAAACCAAAATTTATTTTTGTAACTAAAATATGAATTAAATTGACAAAATGCAAAACAAAGCTTAATTGTCTTTACAAAAGGATCAAGTTAAAAATATATATATCAATTGTAATTTTTATAATATTTAAAATAATTTTCTTTTAAAAGACGTAAATATTTCATTGTAATGTACTCAAAACATTTATACTAATTCAATGTTTCGGTTTAGTGCTTCAGAAGAACATCCCGTACTGTTAATGCAACTTTAAATTCCTATCTCGATTCTAGTGTCATTAGCACCAACAGCACTAATAACTATTATTATTATTATTATTATTATTATTATTATTATGATTATTACTAGTTTATAAATATTATTACTAGTAGCATTATTATCATTATTATTATTATTATTATTATTGTTATTATTATTATTACTAGTTTATAACTATTATTACTAGTAACATTATCATTATTATTATTATTATTATTATTATTATTATTATTATTATTATTGTTATTATTATGATTACTATTACTATTATTATTATTATTATTATCATTATTGTTATTATTATGATTACTACTATTATTATTATTAGTGTTATTATTAACATTGTTGTTACTATTATTACAGTTATTATTATTGCTATTATTAGTAGTACTACTACTATTATTATTATTATTATTGCTGTTATTATTATTACTATTATTACTATTATTGTTATTACTATTATTATTATTATTATTATTATTGTTATTATTATGATACTATTACTATTATTACTATTGTTACTATTATTATTGTTATTATGATTGTTATTATTACTATTATCTGAAAACCCTTTTATCCCGAAGAGCATGGGGAATCAATATTTTTCCAGTTGAATATACCCTAAATGTTTCGCATTGAATATTCTGTACGTCAAAAATTGAACAATATGACATCTACTTTATATATGTGAAATAAATGTATACGAAACTATAATACAAAGCATGTCAAATTAAAACTTTTCTTCAACCTTTATGATTGAAGGCTATACAGAGTTGGCTTGAAAGACACTCTACCCTATTGTAATAACGACATTGTTCGTTTATTTCTCAACCAGTGTTTTAATTGACATAACATAAAATGTCAAAAATTTAGGAACTTTATAATTAAATTTTTACATAACATAATTTTCGGTTTTTTGTTTTAAGGTACAAAAAAAAACAATTAAACGTTCTGTAATTAAATAAATAAAATATATGTTTTTGTTTTGCTTGTTACTAGTAATGAATTGACATTCTCAAAAATTATATTTTACAATTTAGGAAAATTTAGTTTTAACGTTTTGCACAATAATTTTTCCATAACAAAAGGGAATTTTTTAATTTTAACATTATTTTATTCTTTTTCAAATTTTTTATGAGACAGTTTGTTGTTACCGGTCACGTTTTTCCATTCAGTTCGCTATCAAAGCTAATTTGAAAGATTATAACGATTGATTAGTTTGGGCGTTGGCTGCTTATTCTACTCGTGAATGTATTTGTTACTGCAAGCTTTCCTTTGTTTGGAACTGGCTAGATTGGTTCATTTTTTATCCACCTCTAAGTGGAGTCAAGTACTACTACTACTACTACAAATCAGTAGTAAATAAAGTAGCATATTTCACTGTAAAATTGACAAAACACTGTCGATCAATTGTTTAAATTTTGAATCATATTGATTGGATGTAACATCCACGCAAATTAATTTACGGCCAGTCTCTAGTCCGGTTGAGAAAAGACAAGTAACTGACTGGATGGTTAGCAGCCTTGCCTTTCTTTTTCCTATCAAATACAAGTTCAATGATTGATGCTATTCAATAGTTTTGCCGTTATTTTTTTAAACCGCCAAATGCCATTCCTGCCGCAAATCCTTCACTTTTATCTAGGTTTGAAACCGTCTAGATCAGTTTATTTTCTTTGTTTACACCACAAAATTGTTTTTTTTTTTAATTTTTGTTCTTTTAAATTGGGGAATCCATTTTTAACTGTTGACAGTTCAGCGAACCCATGCCCACCCAGGTCCGCCAGACTACCTTGGCAAGATGTATTCTTAATTTTCATTGTAACTACTTATAGAAACATTGATTTTTAACTTATTTTTAAATGAATAACCATTTGTCGTTTCGTTATTAAAAATAAACAATAAAAGTTTGTGAATATTATTGTACTTATAATAACGCCCGATTAAAGCAAAAATGATTTTTAAAAAAAAAGTTTTTTTTTCAATGTATTGTGAATGTTTTAAAAGTTTAGTTTTTATTATTATCACAATGAAATAATTATACTATTGATGTTGTGTTCAATGAATAAAAATGTTAACTATTAA
>JAKXYG010001004.1:0-20000 GCA_025895645.1 Cardicola forsteri | reverse complement strand
TTGATTTTAACTTCTATTATTGTTGAAAACTGTTGCTCCCTCCCAACGAATAACAATAAAAAAAAAAATTAAATATACTCTATTGTATAGACACACTGTTAGTTTTATTTTTATCATTGAACTATTATTAATAGGGGTAGGACAATAGATGTTGAAAGTATTCAACTGTATATTCATGTACAATGTAAATATTACTATAACAATTTCAAAATGTAATAATTGAAGCTTATGTAGAAGTGCATTTTGCAATTATTGAGAAAAAATATTTTTAAATAAATTGTTTTGTGCTAATAGAAAAGAGAATTTGAAAAATGAATAGTAAGATATAAAACTGTTTTTTTTAATAAAAAACACTTTTTTACTAATGTAATTAATCTGTTTGTAATATTATAGCTGTGCTTTTCAAAATAAAAAAATTAATGTTTATATTAAAAAAAACATTCTTATTAAAAGCGTTTTTATTGACAGGAGAGTCAAGTTTATAAAACATAACTTGTAGTTAAAATGGTTTAGATACTACTATATATTGAATTTAATTAAGTAGTATATAACTATTTTAATAGACAAACTGGATAATTTAAATGATTTGGTTAACAAAAATCAGCATTATCCATATTATTATAATTATTGTATTATATAAAATCCTTTTGCTTTAAAAATAAGCATGGGGCAATAAGACAACAATTACAGCAAAACAACAACAACAAAGTCTCGTTGGCATTGAAGATTCTGCAAATCGAAGATTGAGTTCCTTTCGGCTTTCACTCAACCCTATCATCTCTGTAAACCTGTCATCCAGATACGTGCAATTACTTTTTTGCCGTTGTTTGCCGGAGCAGCGTTCTCTTATTGTTTCCGTAGCAGTATAATGTTTTTACAGAGGCCAGATTGCTAACCTTGCGCGCTCAAACCCTCCTCCTTTATCGAGGTTTGAGACTGGCTAGATTGAATCATTTTAAAATAAAATTTTTGTTATTGTCATTAATGTGTTCTAGAATTTGTTAATAGATTGCATCTTGTAATTTGGATTAACTTATGAAACATGTGCGCAGTAATTAATAATAAATTATTTAGATGTACAAAATAAAACGTAAATTATTGTTTTTAAAAATAGTTGCCATACGTTTTTGAATACTTAATTTACATAATTAATAAAACATGCGTATGATTTGAAAATAGCATTCTCGATCAAAGAAACGATTATTTTTATGACGCTTATTTAAATTACATACAGTGGGTAATGAAATTGAATCCTATATTGACCTACTATGATATTTAAGAATATTTAGCACTTTTTATTTATCATAGACATATCTAACACTTATTAATAAATACATTAGATAAAACTTTATTTAAAAAAAATGCATAATATATTATTCGCAACAAAAATATTGTAAGTATAATATACTAAAACACCCGTTCTAGCAATAAATCATAATACCTCCGTTTATTACAACTTAAAAACAAACACGTAATTTGTTTAAAAAAAAAGAATTTTATTGACCAAATACATTAATATATAAAGAAAAAGTAACAAACTTTGTAATGTCAACAATTCAAGTAACATTCACTTCTATTTGTAACTTTTGCCAGCCGTTTTTAATCTGAGACTATCAGGGTGCCAATAAAATCCTTTAAAATTCATTTTCTTATAGCATAAATGATACTATTTATAAGTAATACGTTTAAACCCCAAAACAAAACTTATTAACGTTTAAATCCGAGCTGTAGATAATCAAATGTACGAAGGTCGGTTTTTGTTCAACAAGGTTTTTACAGTGTAAATCAATCAAACCCATATAGTATGTTATGCTAAAAACACACTATCAATTCTAAAGTATATTTTGTAACATGTAATCCAATTCGACTTATTGTAGGTACAATTCTTTTTGAACAAAATTTAAACGTTTTTAATATTTACAGGCGTATTTTGTATAACAAAAATCTTATTTTGTAAATTGTTTACTTATGTAACTTTGTCATCCTAGTACATGCGATCACCTCTTTGCTGTTGTTTACCGGAATGGCGTCCTCTTGTATTGTTTCCATAGCAGTATAAATTTTTTACACTAGGCCAAATTGCTAACCTTGTGCGCTCAAACCCTCCTTGTTTATCCAGACTTGAGACTGGGTAGATTGAATCATTTAGAATATTGTAATTATTAGTCTGTGTGTGTGTGTGTGTATGTGTTCGGGTTTCAAGGCTTACAGCGCATAATTTAAACTTGCGCACACAAGCGTTCCGTCACTTCCACTAGCAATAAATGCGGATACCCATTCGACTTTGTTAATATGTCCATTTGCTGAAAATGTTTCTTGTAAAGCATTTAAATAATAATAATAATAATAATAATAATAATAATAATAATAATAATAATAATAATAATAATAATAATAATAATAATAATAATAATAATAATAATAATAATAATAATAATAATAATAATAATAATAATAATAATAATAATAATAATAATAATAATAATAATAATAATAATAATAATAATAATGACAACTGGATGCCCTTCCTGCCCCATTCCCTCTTTCTTTTAACTATAATTAGAACTGACTAGATCGGTTCATTTTTAATCTTCTAGTAGTATAAATAAATAGTTATATATATATATATATATATATATATATATATATATATATATATATATATATGAATTAGAAAATTATTATTCCGTAATTCGAACTATTTACATCTTGCTTAGTTTATGTGGTTAAGTTACTAAAATGGAATCTCAATGGATAAATCAAAACAATAAATGTTTTTCAAAAAATATTTATTTATCCAAGTATTATATTTTTATTTAAAACAAGTTATATTTTAAATACTATATATATAGTCCTTATTGATAATAATTTAAACATTAAAATTTTAAAATGATTAAAATTTTAAAAAAAAATTTATTTACTCAAGAAACACCAATATTAAATTTTTAAAGCATTCAATTAACAATGACTTATTTTAATCTATTCAAATTACTAAATAAAAATACAATAAGACGTTAACTGTGAGATGAATTCGCTTCCTACATTCTTGTCAGTCACAAACATAAAATTTTAGTAATATATATATAATATACAAAAAGAGTTGTACTAACATAAATGTCATCTGTAGGCGATCTTTTGTATATTGTTGAGTTGTTGGTCGACCCAAACCTTGGTGGGTATGGTTTAGATTGATACCACTACTGGCAACAAATGTGGGCCCACGTTCGGTTTTGCTCAAATATTTATTTTTTATCTATGTTTACTACTTTGAATGTTTTAAGGGGAAACATCTTTCAGCAGTGGACAATTAGCGGAACCAAACGTGGGCCCGCATTTAATGCCGGTGGTGGGATTCGAACCCATGTCTACCGAGGTCCGAATTTGAGTGCTGTACCGCTAGACCACCCCGGCACTGTTGAAAGATGCGTTTCCTTTAGAATATTTAAAGTAGTGAAAATAAATTTAAAATTTAAATTATTAAAAAATTAAAATTTAACAAAATTCTTTTTTTAAACCAGCGTCAAACTGGGTATAGCATATTTGGATTATATATATATATAAGCAATAACAAAGCTCCATAATTCAAAAAAGAGTAAGGGGAAACAAAATGTGTTTGAACATTTTGTCAAAAATTTGGTTTTCAATTTGATTGGGCCGCATAGTTCTAGGTCACATTTTCTGTCGTCTACCCTCAATCCATATTTCCATTTCTAATTGTCCGTTTTAAAACATTTCACAAGGTCAAATGAGGGCCTGCTTTTAGTGTAGGTGGTAAAACTGCAACCGCACCCCGTACATATATATTTATATTATTCTATTACTATTATTTATTTATTCATTTATATTATTTTGAATATTTTGTGAGAAACATTTTTGAGTTGTGGATATGTTAGCAAAGCCGTACGTAAGTTCGCATTTAGTGCCGGTGGTGCGATTCGAAATCCGATGCCCACCGAAGTCCAAATCGAGCGCTGCACCGCTAGACCACTATGCATCTTTTGGTAGTAATGGCATTTGAACCTAAAATTGAATTGAGCGGTCTTCTACTAGATCAGACCGGGGAACGTTTTCTGTTAAGTAAAATTAGTATTTGATTAGAAGCCCTAAAATATTTTTATAATTTAAACAAAAATATACTACTGAATTTGTTATAATAATTTACATTGCATTCTATTTTAAAAAAGAAATAAAAAATTCCAAACCATTCAATTTAATTTTACAAAAATCTTTGCGTTACATGCACGAAAAAGATACAATCTACATTTATGTAAATTTGATTTACATTCACAAACGTAATTCAAATTATTGATTTTGATTATTTTAACCTTCCATTTATTGAACAATAATTTTTTTTACATAAATTAAATAAATTACAATTGCAAAACAATTATTGATGAGTACAAACAAACGGAAGAACATGACCACATTGGTTTTGGTCTGTGAAAGACTGTTATTGTTTTGTTTTTCAAGCCTGGTTTTAACATCTATTTTGATCTTTTCCGGTTCTTTTTTTTTACCAATAATGTTGCACAAATCAACTAATTCATTAATATATATTCTTTTGTTTTAATTTAACAGAGTCAGTCAAATGTACAATTATACAATTATTTGAAAGAAAATCAACTTGAAAACAGTCAAACGAAACAACACCTACTGACCGATTTGTTCAACTTGGAACTGCGCGTCGATCAGAACGAAAACAGCAAAGAATTTGACGATACGTGTTGCAGTTGTCAGCAAGATTGTCTGATTAACGATCATTTGTACGAAACGCCTTCCCTCCAACAACAGCATCAACAATTTCAAAATAATTATAGTGTTAATTGTGAGTTTTGTTTTGCCTACAATGTGGATAATACATTAGACAGAATCAAGTTGAAGTTTTACACAGTGGTATATTACTATTGAAAGGATATGGTTTCGAAAATCGAAATTATATTCCGATTTATTGGAATTATGCCAACTTTACCTTTAAGCCCTAGTTTGATAAAATGGTGTCCTCTCGTGTTGTTTCTGTAGCGATATCAATTCGTTTGCTAGAGACGGGGTTGTTAATCTTGTACTCACAACCTCCTCCCTTCTCAACCGGACTGCTTACGATAGAGTCTCTATTTATCTATCAATTCAATTAAAAATACATTTCCGATAAAAAAACAAGAATAAACAAAACTGTTGTTATCCTTTTAGTTAAATAAAATAAACATTTTTCTAAAAATTTCCATTTTGAACTTGATGACGTTTTTATTCAACGTTTTCTTATCAACCAAGTATGCAATCATTTTAGCAACACAATTAGATTCTGAAATTAAATAAAATCAGATGATCAAATTAGACTTGGTCGGGTTAGTTACAACTCCACCCCAGTCAATCCCATGTCCGGTTGAGAAGGGAAGAGAATGTAAGCCCAAGATTAGCAGCTTGACTTCTGATAAAAAGTGACACGAGAGGACACAATTTGATTGAACCACAGCTAAGAACTAAAAGCAGCACCATTCCAATGACGGCGTTTGGTGAAATCCGAATAAAATTTTAATTTTCAACTTTCAAAGTCAAACATTTTGAAGTACAATGATTAGGAACCATATTGTTGGCCATTGCGTTTCAACGTGAAACTGTTATTATATATATATATATATATATATACAATGGCTGAACGGGCTGCTGTCAAAATCAAAAAGATTATCTTAGCAGTATTAATAAAATATCTAACAAAAAATAATTAATATCAATATCTTTATAAAATTCTAGTTAGGGTAAAAAAAAAAAGAATGTTGACATTAAAAAAAATTGAACAACAATAAAATCATTTGGTTGCATATATAAAAATAGATAATAAAACGGGTAGATGATAAAACCAACTCGTGGGAAAAAGTTGCCAATAAAGGAGCTAATAAGAGTCAGATAACCTTTTGTGTGAGTGTGTGATTACTCGTAATAATAATAATAATAATAATAATAATAATACAAAACCCTTTTGCTCTAAAATAAGCATGGGACACTAAGACAACCATTACAGCAAAACAACAACAATAACAAAGTCTTGTTGGCATTGAACATTCTACAAATCGAAGATTGAGCTTTCTTTCGGCTTTCACTCAACCCTGTCATCTGTGTAACTCTGTCATCCAGATACGTACAATCACTTCTTTGCCGTTGTTCGCCGGAATGGCGTCCTCTTGTATTGTTTCCGTAGCAGTATCATTTTTTACAGAGACCAGGTTGCAAACCTTGCGCGTTCAAACCCTCCTCTTTTATCCAAGTTTTGGACTGACTAAATTGAATCATTTCTGATCCAAACTAGGCGGAGTTGGTTATTGGCAATATGTTTAGCCAATAGAGAGTTTTGAATCGTTTTATCTGCTAGTAGAACTTTTATTGGAATGCCTGCTTCGTGTGTGTCACTTGTGGCACTCTGATCTTTTGGCCTTTCCTTATACTTAATGAGACAATTATTTATTGACCTATTAATTCAAAACGCTTTTGTTCTGAAGAGTATGGAGCAACAAAATTGTGCATATCAAAAATTAAAATTTTTGTCGGATTTCGTACTGAACCCCGTCATCGGAATTATGCGGTTTTTAGTTCTATGCCTTAGTTTAACAAAATGGTATCACCTCTTGTGTTGTTTCTTTAGCAATACTAATTTTTTTTCAACAAGTCAGGTTGCATTCAAAATCTCCTCCTTTCTCAAATGGACTTCGGACCGGCTAGTGTGAAGTTTTAAATATTTTATGTATTGAAAACGAAGAAATGGTTTAGGCTTGGAAACAATTTCGAAAGGTCAGGTTGACAGTCTTGCGTTCAAAATCTCATCCTATCTCAACCGGACTGGAAACCGGCTACTGTTTAATAAATAAAAATATTGTCCAGTTAGGGTAGACTTATTTTATTACAAAACCCTTTTGCTTTCAGAATAAACATGAGGCAATACGATAACAATTACAGCAATAAAACACAACGAAGTCCCATAATTCAACAAGAACATGAGACAACAAAATGTTTTCATGTATTCGAACATTTTGAAAAACGTTTTGTTTGATCCCCCATAAAACATTTATTTTAATTGGATATTTTCGAATAGTTTTTAGCCAAGTTTTTCCTTGTATACCACAGCCTTCTTTTACTATTTTTAATGGTTTATTCCAAAACCATTCTTGCTGGTCTTTCGGGCGGTAAACGTACAATTTATCTAAGAAATCTTTATCGTCCAATTGTAATGATGTCATGTAGTGAACAAAAGTCAGTCCTTTTCATGATCTAATAATTTTGAAATGTGATCGCGCCAGATAATTTTTTAACTACTTCTAAGACACCGGCGATGTAAAACATTTATCATCTTATCAATATTATCTGTTCGCTTCCACATTTCACTTCCATATATTGTACTTGGAAAATTACCAAAATTCCGTATTGTAATAACAATCTATTGTAGATGAGTTTCTCAATAAACTTGTAGTGTAACAAAAATATTTCATTCAATTTTTTGTGTGCCTTTGGTTTGCTTTTTCTCAGTTTAATTTATTTTATACAATAAGCCGATGTCATATAATTTTTTTTAATTATTTTTTTAAAATGTTTGCTACTTTGAATGTTTTACTAAAAACGCATCTTTCAGCAGTGGGCATTTTAGCGAAGCCGAACGTGGTGGGATTCAAACCCCGATGCCTACCGAGGTCCAAATTCGAGCGCTGTACCGCTAGACCACCTTGGATATTCCGAAATTCACTTTCTTTTTTTTCCAATAGTTTTAATTATTATTATTACACAATCCATTTTCTTTACGACATATGAGTAGCAGCAAAAACAATTACCAAGTCCCATTTCCCCCATAAAACATTCATTTCAAGTAGATTTTCTCCCAATGGTTTTTAGATACGTTTACTATCGTCTTTATTTTGCCATCTACAATCATTTTCATTTATTTATTTTGGCTGGTGATCTGGTCACCTCTTCATTAGTTCCCATATTTATACGACATATAAACAATCGATTTCGATAGCTTGATAAGCGTAGACAAACGTGGAAGAATACCAAAATTTCTTTGCTAGTAGACGGCATTCTTGTGACGTCGCCACTGTTTGCAAAAATTGACGAGGCCGCCTGATTTTTTGTAAGGGTTACATATGGTATACGTATACCTTTAGATACCTTTTAAGTATCCTGGGTGTATGTTCGCACCCACCCGCCGTAGCGGAAGCCCAGTTATACCGCTGTGCACTCGGACCCTGCTGTTATTAGTCTAGATGCCTAGGGGCACCTAGTCCAGGATGCACCACGTGGAGGACTAACAGTCAGGAATATCACCATCATTGGATATGAGACTTTGCATAAGCATTACTCAGCATCCTCAGGATCATTAGCATCCCATCTTCAATCGCCTATTCCAAAACCGTTTAGTGCTGGCAAAATCCAAATTAAAACTCGATTTTCGATATGTCGAGTTCTTAAAGCCAGAAGTACAAACGCGCAAAACGATTGTTGTTGTTTTTGTTTTGCTGTAATTGATGTCTAATTGCCCCCGTGCTTATTTTTAAAGCAAAAGGGTTTTGTACAATATAATGTACTAATTTCCCCATGAGATATTCATTTCAATTACAGGGGCTAAAATGGGACCTGTCAAAATTAACAAATTCTTTTTTTAATTTAATTTTAAAATAATTATTTAATTGATATTTTATTGGTAAAAATAGAGTAATTTCAATAAATAGTAAAAACACTATATATATATATATATATATATAAATTAAATCTTATAAAACTGTTGAATTTTATCGTTTCTCGGTTACATCCGCAATGCATTTTGTGTTTTTCTTAAACGACATTTTATCGTTTATACATTTTTTGTACTACTTACAAATTAAAAAAAAATTTTGCTGATAATTTATAAAATAAGTTATAAATGTTCAATTGTTTAAATTTTTAACGTGCAATAAAAAAGGTTTTTATAATTTCTATTTATTTTAACTGTAAGCGTATTATTTTACAAGAAGATTGCAATCTTATTATAATATGCATCTTACAGGGGCTAAAATGGGACCTGTCAAAATTAACACATTGAAATTGATTGACTTTTTTTCCATCATTTAAGCATATTAGACACATCGACATTGTACTAAAATAACCATTAAACATCACATTAGCAATACCAATATTCGAAACATTAAAAATATTTCTTTTTTACAAATAGCATTACCAAATTCCCGCTTAGACCGAAAATTTACACATTTCGACAAGATAAAAATGCTACATTATTTGCTTAAAAATAAATTGAATTATGAAATATATACATATATACAAAACAGATATCACCAATTATCCAAAGTTAATAGTTCAGAGAATAGCCATGATTTTTTATAACTTCTTTTAACCGTTTCGGATAAGAATCAACCAAATTATTGATAAAATCTTGTGGAATTCGATTGTTCAATACATAATTAATTTTTTCTTGAGTGTGCCTCGATTTTCCGTCCGATTCACCTCGCGCTTAAGATAACTGAAAATTGTGACAAGGTCAAGCGTTTAAATTAAAATGTTGGATAGGCTGATAAAACAAAAATGAGAAGTCAAGTATTTAAAAATATTTTTTGATCTTTTCACACCATAATTAATGTTAAATTTTTTAAACAAAATTTGGAAACTGATTAATATTTTAAAATATAATGTGTATGCAGTGACGTGTGCTGGGTTATGTAAGCACTTATAAAATTATGTAAAGAAAAAATATTTTTTGTTGCGTAATCGTTTTATATTATTAACTTAATATGTATATAATTTTTAAGTGTAACTATTACCATTTACCCATTTGGATGCCATTTATCCAAAAATTCCAAGACAGTCAACTATTTATAATTATAAAAAAGTTAAACAACAATTCACTTGAAGTATTGATAGTCCATATTATTTTAGCATAATTACTTCGCTAGAAAAATAACAAAAATTAAAAACTAAGAGTTTACTGACAAATACCATTTTGGACCCTGTATATATATGCCGGGGTGGTCTAACGGTACAGCGCTCGAATTCGGACCTCGGTTGACATGGGTTCGAATCCCATCGCCGGCACTAAAATGCGGGCCCACGTTTGGCTTTGCTAATTGTCCACTGCTGAAAGATGTTTCTCTTAAAACATTCAAAATAGCAAACATAAAATAAAAATAAAATATGTATATACTAGAAATGGATCACAAAAAGAGGATGGAATAATCATTTCGACGTTCAAATGACCTCATTAAGAAATGTGTTTTAATTCTTTTTCAGTTCTATTTGTACTTTACTAAAACGTTATTTTGTGTGTCATGCCGAAGTGGCTCAATTTCCAGACTTGTAGCCTAATGGGCACAATTGCGTGCACAATGTACATCTGACAACTTGTGTGATTAATTTGAGGATGCTAATGATCCTGAGGATTTGACTAATTCTTATTAAGTCTCAATTTCCTGACTGTAATCCGTAATTGAAACAGATCTACTACAAAGCCATTCGAAATTTGCAGTGGTGTCGGTCAAGGCTGCGTGGCTGCTCCACTTTTGTTCAACTATGCAATTGATGCTATATTTGCCAGAATTTCTGTACAAGTGAAAGGTGTGTATGTTGGTACTAGGCCCATTACGGACTTAGAATACGCTGGCGATGCTGTACTTCTAGCTGAGAACAAAGTTCAGTTGCAGCATGCAATAGATTTTTTCGTGAATGGTTCTAAGCTAAGTTTTGTGTCGTTTTTATTTTGCCATCATCAATTGTCCATTCGAAAACCGTTCTTGCCAATCTTTTGAGCGCTAAACGTAGCATTGGACGAAATAATTTCCTTCATGTTGTCGTCTCACAGAGTTGAGGTTGCTAATCTTGCGCTCAAACTCTTCTCCTTCATCTAGACGTGAAACTAACTAGATTGATTCGTTGATGATCTGCTCTACACCGACTTACTTTCGATTCCTGTTCCAAAATAATATCCGACCAGTCTGTACACATTTTTTTGATCAATTCAATCAGTCGAACTAGTAAAATATTGGCTAAAATAATTATTGTAAAATAAAAAGGCACTTTTACATTTAAATTTAATTAGCAAAAAATGTTATATGAAAAGTTGCAATCAACATGAAAACTAAATAATAGTTAAACTAATTGTAAAATAACTAATTTTTTTTCCAATAATTAAATTTTTAGCCAAAGTACAGCCAACCGAACATGAATTATGTGAATGTTGCTATTTGAATCAAAATTACATAATAACCAATCAGTGTTATTGCAATCAATGTACAAATAATTCAACCAAAAGTTGCACAAATCATGACAGCCAATTCGGTTTGTCCAACGTTCCAAGTGTCTCGCTGGGTATTCAACAGTGATTATGCAATGCAGATGGGTTTTTAAGGCATTAATTGTTTTTTCAATTGTCAGATTTACTTGAATAATAAATTTACTAGGTTTTTAAGTCCTAGTTGTTTCACATCCTTATTTGGAATCATCAGCAGCGCCATACCCCTTTCAAGTTTTACACACACACACACACACATATGAACTTGAACTCACGCCCAGTCTGGTGTCAGGCCAGCGCCTTAATCCACTGAGCTATGGGTGGATGACCTTGGACCTGTACATTTATTATTTATAGTGAATTTGATCAATTCTAATTGCCCAGTGTCTTCAATATATATGTATATGTATAAAGAAAAATGATGCTGAAAAACGCAAATTTTGAAGCATTATAACAATTATCGTATATATACATGCATACACATGTTAATCACATTGTATTTTTAATCTATTTTTTTATGCGCATGTATATATATATATATATATATATATATATTGAAGCAATTGTGGGTTCTTGTGTCTGTACAAATACATTTGGGCATGGAGTATATATTTTCATTTTTTATTATTTGCTTTGTCTATGTTTGTATATATGTATTTCATGTTAATTTGAGAGACTTGTATTTTTTTAATACGATTATTTAATCCTGTGCATTGTTTATTCCAACAATATATCAGATAGTATTATTGTTGTTATTATTATTATTATTATTATAAAGCACTTTTGCTTCAAAATAATTATGTATCAACAAGACAGTAGCAAAAACAAAGTCTCACAATTAAATAAAAAGATTATGGCAAAACAAAATGATTCCATGTCTGTAAGAATTGTGCTAAAATGTTAGTTTGGTCGACTCCCCCCCCCCGATGAAACATTCATTTCAAAATAAATCTTTCCCGAATAGTTGTTAGTTAATGTATCTTTGGTCTACCAGACATTATCATTTGTCAACGTATCTTTTGGTCTACCAGACAACCTTGCTTGTGTCATTATCATCTGCCCATTCCAATTGTTTTTAACAGGTTTTAGGGTAGTATACGATAAAATTTGACCAAGTAATTTCTTTCGTCTAGTCGAACATTAAGGTTTCTTTCGGTTTATTTGGGTCGTGTCATCGATCTGTTATTGTCCGCTGCTTGCCAGAATAACGTCTCCATGTTTGTTTCCGTAGGGCTATACATAGATCAGGTTGCTCAAACGCTCCTCCTTAATCCAGGCTTGAGACTGGCTAGATTGAATCATTTTTGATCCAAACTAGGCAGAGTTAAAAAACTCATATTTCACATGATACTTGATAATCCAAAAAATCAAACAATAAACTTAATTTTGCAAACATTTATTTATTCATTTATTTTGGTTGGTAATCACTTGATCACTTCTTCACTATTTTCTTTATTTATATGGCATAGCAAACGATCGATTTTAATACCTTGACATGCGTGACAAACGTAGAACAATAACGAAGTTTTTGAACAAAGCCGCCTAATGGTTATTTTTTTAAAATAAATTATGGCTCCTACTTTGAATGTTTTACAGAAATGGCATCTTTTAGCAATGGACATTGTTTAGCGAAACCAAACGCATGGGCCCGCATTTTGGTGGACCGGTGGTGGGATTCGAACCAGAATGACGTTTCCATGTTTGTTTCCGTAGACCAGGTTGCTAACCTTGCGTTCAAAGCTTTCTTTATGTATACACTGCGTTTAGTGTTATGCAACAGATAATTACAATAAAATGTGAAATAGTTAAGAAATTGTATATTAATTATTTACTCATTACATTGCTTTGTTCCAAAGAACGTAAGGCAAGACACTTATTCTAGTTTACTCCACCCCACTCTCCACATTGCATTTAAGCACAACCCTTTCTATAACAAAGTCTGTTACATTTTTAGCATTAGATATTGAATTTTGAGCTTGGTTTAAAAAATTTACTCTACTTTATAGTTTTAATTTATGACATTGTTTGCTGGAATAGCAATCTATTGGTATTTCTATGACAGCATATATATATATATACATAGATTACAGAAACAAGACTGCGATTTTTACCTGCCATCTACCCTTTCTTCTCAATCAAATTAGAATTATAAAACAACGACTTTATACAGAAGAACGATAACTAACGATTTTAAATACTTGAGCTAAAATTTGATTGAATCAAAAATGATTCAATCTAGTCAGTCACAAGCCTGGATAAAGGAGGAGGGTTTGAGCGCGCAAGGTTAGCAACCTGGCCTAGTGTAAATAAAGGTTTTATACTGCTACGGAAACAATACACGAGGACGCCATTCGGGCAAACAACGGAAAAGAAATGATCGCACGTATCGGATGACAGAGTTACACAGATGACAGGGTTGAGTGAAAGCCGAAAGGAAGCTCAATCTTCGATTTGCAGAATCTTCAATTGTTGTTGTTGTTGTTTTGCTGTAATTGTTGTCTTATTGCCCCATGCTTATTTTTAAAGCAAAAGGGTTTTGTATAATATATATATATATATATATATATATATATATATATATATATATATATATATATAATGTTTACACAAAACGTTACAAAAATAGTTTGAAATGCATTAAAAATATTATAAATGAGCCAAATTTGTTTAAATTAGTAAGCAATTTTAATATTTACATGTTTTTATAAAATGCGTTTTACAAATGTTATTTTACGACATATGTGAAATTTATCAATGGGTTTTTAAGGGATTAGTTGTTTTTAGAATTGTTATATTAGAATTGTCAGATTAATTGTTAGTTTTTCAAAAGTTTGTTGTTATTATATTATATATAATACAAAACTCTTTTGGTTTAAAAATGAGCATGAGGCAATAAGACAACAATTACAGCAAAACAACAACAACAACAATTGAAGATTCTGCAAATCGAAGATTGAGCTTCCTTTCGGCTTTCATTCAGCCCTGTCATCTGTGTAACCCTGTCATCCAGATACGTGCGATCACTTCTTTGCCGTTGTTTGCCGGAATGGCGTCATCTTGTATTATTTCCGTAGCAGTATAAATGTTTTACAGATGCCATGTTGCTAACCTTGCGCGCTCAAACCATCCTCCTTAATCCAGGCTTGGGACTGACAAGATTGAATCAGTTTTGATTCAAACTAGGCAGAGTTAAAAAACTCATATTTCACATGATACTTGATAATCCAAAAAATCAAACAATAAACTTAATTTTGCAAACATTCATTTATTCATTTATTTTGGTTGGTAATCACTTGATCACTTCTTCACTATTTTCCATATTTATATGGCATAACAAACGATCGATTTTAATACCTTGACATGCGTGACAAACGTAGAACAATAACGAAGTTTTTGAACAAAGCCGCCTAATGGTTATTTTTTAAAAATAAATTATGGTTCCTACTTTGAATGTTTTACAGAAATGGCATCTTTTAGCAATGGACATTGTTTAGCGAAACCAAACGCATGGGCCCGCATTTTAGTGGACCGGTGGTGGGATTTGAACCTCTATGCCCACCGAGGTCCAAGTCGAGAGCTGTACCGCTGGATCACCCCTTAGGCCAACGGCTGCATGTGGCTTTTGCCCGTTCTAACAAAACGGAAGCTTGCTTATACTTCTGTCCACTTGGCTAATGCTGTGTTAATCCAGATGCTTGGAAACACTTAGTCTAGAATGCACCATGTGAATATAACAGTTATCAATATCATCATCATTGGAAATTGAAACGTGATAAGCATTACTCAAATCGTTGTTAATAAAAATGTTGATCTAAATATATAAATTAAAAATTATTTAAACCATAACCCTGTTTCTTTCTTGTGTACTCTTGTGCGAAAGTGATATGACAAATTAAGCAATTTTTATATGTGGCTAACAAAAATAATCCAGGTAAACAAAATATTCATTAAAAAAAAAACCTTTGGCTATTGTACGTCAAACTTTGCCGACCAAGTGGACTTTGTAGCGAAACCCGACGCCAATCGAATTAAGAGTTGATGTTGGCCACCTAGATTAGAGTCGAGCACTGTACGTCCAGACTACTGTCTGGTCCGTAAATATTGTGGACCCTAAGTGAGTTACATTATACTTGTATCAAAAATTTGATTTTTTTTCCAAAATATACAAGTTAAAATTAATAAGCGTATTGAACAAATTCTAAATTGAATCAATTTTTAAAATAATTATTTTTATTTTACAAAATTTTAATAAAATTAATAATAAAATTAATATAATTGAAGCGTGCCATGCACGGTTATTAAACCTGGCAGTATGCAAAGACCCATATGGTACAATCATAGTGAAAGGGTTCTCTCACTTGCTAAACCGGTAGTAACGTAGCAGCATTTGGGGACACTGGAGCAATTAGAATTAATCAGATTTACTATAAATAATAAATTTACAAGTTCAAGGTCATCCACCCTTAGCTCAGTAGTCCAAAGTGCTGGCCTGACACCAGATAGGGCGTGGGTTCAAGTTCATGTGTGTGTGTGTGTGTGTGTGTGTGTAAAACTTTGAAAGATATGCGCTGCTGATGATTCCAAATAAGGATGTAAAACAGCTGTACAGTCCTCCTGGTTAACTTAAATACCTAGTAAATTTATTATTCAAGTGAATTTGACAATTTTAAAATAACAATTCTAATAAAAACCCATTAATACATATGACTTTCTTTGTTAATACTTGTTATAATCAAACACGTACTTTTTATGTTGTAGATATAATTATTTTAGTTTTTGGGTTCCCCTATATCTCCTTCAGCCAGTCTCTGAAAGATGTATTGAACAGTAAAGTAATGTTTCTAATATGTGGAAAGTTAAGGATCCTGAGGATTCGGGTAACACTTATTAAGTCTCAATTTCAAATAATGGTAGTATTCCTGACTGTTTGTCCTCCATGTGATGCATCCTGGACTAGGTGCCCCTAGATATATAGACTAATAACAACAAGAACCGAGTGCATAGCGGTATAACTGAGCTTCCGCTTTGGCGGGTGGATGCGAGAATACACCCAGGATACTTAGCCATTTGGCTAATGAAGATAAACCCTGACAAAATAGCAGGCGGCCTCGTCAATAGCAACGTCACAAGAGTACCGTCTACCAACCAAGAACCTTCGTCATTTTTCTACGTTTGCTACGCTTATGAAGCCATTAAAATCAATTGCTTGCTATGCCCTATAAATTGGAAAATAATGAAGAAGTGACACCATATCATCAATTAAAATGAATGAAGTTCGAATACCTGGCGCCGAGTGCAGAGTAATCACGAACGCCCTGACTCCGGGTAGAGGCTCGCCATTGCATTCTTTAGTCGGCTTTTCTCAGATGAGCACAGTTTTTGTCAGTGGGTAGACCTCACGGTACTCCTTTGCTGTAAACCGGGGTGGTCTAGCGGTACAGCGTTTGATCTGGACCTCGGTGGGTATGGGACTTCAAATCCCACCACCGGCTCACTAAAATGCAGGCCCACGCGTTCGGCTTCGTTAAACAATGTCCACTGCTGAAAGGCATGCGTTTCTTGTCAAAACGTTCAAATTAATAAATATAAAATAAAGAATATATGTGCAATTTTTGATTTATTTTGTAAGCCATTTTATCCTTTCTATACCAATATACTGTTTATAAATATTAACTTGGATACATTCATAATAAAACTTGTACATTATATTATGTAAGGATAATAATATATAATAATGCAATCCAATTTTTGATAGCTTATTGATTATGTAACATTTTTTTTAAATATAAAAATATATACAAAGTTAGGTAAATAATTGGGTAAAATTTAAATATCTTATTTACACATTAATAAATGTTTTTTCACCCTAAAGCAATATAATATAAATTAATTTCAAACAATATTTGATTTGTTTTTATCTAATTAAATGAATACTTGAAAGAAACAGTAGAAACAAAACCGTATATAATATTGATTTACCTATTTTATTGTTTTTTTTGTTATAACATCAATTTAAATGCATTGCAATATTATTCATTGGTTTAAAAAAATAACAAAACACCATTTATTGTATTTAGGATTTAAAGCATTTGGTTGCCTTTATAATTCCAAATAAAAATATAAGAAGACGTAAACTGTGAGATGAATTCATTTCGTATATTCTCGTCAACATGTTGGCAACGTTTCAGTGATGTTAACAATTCTTTAGGAAAAATGTCTAATTTTAGCATTGGGTTCCCTTTATAATTCCAATGCTTTAAATTCTTAAAACGAAAACTCCCAAAATCGATTATCCATGTACTGGATAAAATAATCACTTTGACATGCAAAATCAAAATGAATTCATCTCACAGTTTACGTCTTCGTGTATCTAGAATTGTTCGATTTACTTGAATAATAAATTCACTAGGTTTTCCAGTCAACCAGGAGGACTGTACAGCTGTTTCATCCTTATTTGGAATCATTAGCAGCACACACCTTTCAAGTTTTACACACACACACACACATGAACTTGAGTCTACACCCTATCTGGTGTCAGACCAGTGCGTTTAACCACTGAGCTACGGGTAGATGGCCTTGAACCTGTAAATTTATTATTTATAGTAAATCTGATCAATTCTAATTGCCCAGTGTCCTCAAATGCTGCAACGTTAGTACCGGTTTAGCAAGTGAGACAACCCTTTCACTAGGACTTAACCATATAGGTTCATGCATACTGCCAGGTTTAATAGCCTATATGATACGGTTTGGTTTTTATTTATCAATGGGATTTTAAGGAATTATTTATTTTTAGAATTGTTATATTGGAATTGTCAAATTCACTTGAATTATAAATGCACGTGGTTTGAGTCAGCGAATAGCACTGTACAGCTGTTTTGCATCCTTATTTGGAATCATCAGCAGCACATACATTTCAAGTTTTACACACACACACACACACACACATGAACTTGAACCCAGATTCTAACTGGTGTCAGACCAGCGCCTCTAACCATTGATCTACGGGTGGTTAAACTTGATCTTGTTAATAAATCCAATCATGTGTGTAAAACTTGAAAGGTATGCACTGCTAATGATTCCAAATACAAAGATGAAACACCTGTACATTGGTCCTGGTTGACTCAAACCAAGTAGATTTATTATTTATGTGAAGTTGACAATTTAAAATAAAATCAAAACCCTTAAAAACCCATTCATTGTATTGGTGTTGTAAGGATAGGAAATATACAAACCGTTGATGCAATTAATACATTTAACAAAATTGTACTAATGGCAGTTTGGTAGAATGAGCACGTTTCCGTAATTTAGAATGCAATTTCTATTTTTTCCTCCAATTTACACATATTGGTCCAAATATTGACCATTTGCATTTATGAGGTATTCAATTAGGGACCAATGTTAGGCGCTAAAATTACATTTGAATGAGCATTAGTTTAACGGTTTTACAGTTGTCATTAAATATAGGCTTTTGTATAAAACAAAAATAAATTTTTACGTAAATATTTAAAATAAAAGACACTTAATTATAAGTTGAATATAATGACATTTATATTATTATACATTATTATAGAAAACCCTTTTGCTTTAAAAACAAGCATGGGGCAATAAGACAACAATTACAACAAAACAACAACAACAACAAAGTCTCGTTGGCATTGAACATTCTGAAAATTGAAAATTGAGATTCCTTTTGGCTTGCAGGCAACTCTATCATCCAGATACGTGCAATCATTTTTTTGCCATTAGCTACCCAAATGGCGTCCTCTTGTATTGTTTCCGTAGCAGTATAAATGTTTTACATAGGCCAGGTTGCTAACCTTGTGCGTTTAAACCCTCCTCCTTTATCCAGGCTTGGGATTGACTAGATTGAATCATTGCTGATCCAAACTCGGCGGAGTGAAAATGACATTAATACCAGACTAATAAGTCTACCGTAAAAGACCCAAAGTTCAGCTTGAGAGCAAGATTAGTAATTTGGCAATTTGCATTTCTTCAACACAAAGACACCATTTCATTAAATTAGGGCAAAATAGTGAAAACAACATGATTCCAATGATTGAGTTTTGCAATATTCAACTAAACGGTCAATCTTCAAAATGGGAAATGCAATGTATTGTATTTTATACATTTATGCTTAGTACTTTGAATGTTTTGACGTCAAACGCTTACTAAAAAATGCGGGACCACTTTCGGCTTACTGTTGGAAGATATTTTCCGTAAAATATTCATAGTAGTAAAAATAAATATTGAAAAATGTTCTACAAACAATTTTTAGTAAATTAATAATTAAAACAAACACAACAGTGATTATTTCTCGGGAACTGTAGTACAGCGGGACATTTGTATTGAAATTATTTAACTAAATAAATTGTTATAATAATAATAATAATAATTTTCTCAAATCAATCATTAAACTGACTTCAGAAATTGTGTTGATTACATCTCAACTTTTCAATATGTTGAAAATCCTCAAATCCGGTTATATTGACACAATACAACCCAGTTTATGGACGCGAAAACGAATCACAACCACATTTGTCTTTTCGTGAGTTGTGTTAACTTGAACTTAAGTGTCAATTGTAAATATTTTTCATATACATGATTGTGACTGATGGGAACATAGCAATTGAATTTATCCAACCGTTTAGGTCATCTTTTGTATTTATTTGTAATTATAAAAGAAACCCAATGTATTTATTTATAAGATTTTGATTTTAATACAATTTTGAAATTTATAAAATAATAT